>VUQS01011186.1:4391-15713 GCA_015108495.1 Heterochromis multidens
AAACTGCATGCTATAGCATGTTTTTACTGTCAAACGCCTAATATAATACTGATCATAATACCATTTTGAAGTGCAGTGAAACATCTTGGAAAAAAGGAGAGTTTAATCTGATTGAAGATTACTTATTGTCTTCTGTATTTTTATTATGACTATACCATCATTCTCCATCTTCACTGTGGCCACTCTATGATGCATTTCCTGCTCTTCTGCTCTTTTAACACATCATTGCTTCCATCCTCCCTCGTACATCCCACTGTGTCAATCTGTTGACCTGGCAAACTTCCACTTTCTTTTCCCATCTACACAAACCTCCCTCCTTCCTTCTCCCCTACATCATGCATCTCTGATGTTGCCTCCATCCATCCTTCTTTTCTTTCCTCCATACCTCAGGCAGCCTGCTGTGTTGGTGAGGGCTGTCTCCCATTCAAGATGTCTGGGTTTGCAGTTTTCCTCCCCGCCTCCTGCTCCGTTGCTCCCTCGCTCCCAGCCTGAATGGGGAACCATCACCTCGTCAGAGAGGGCGTGCAGCGCATGGTCCACAATCTCCATTTTCACAGAGTCATGAGACGACAGGTTCCACAGCGTTCCTTGGGAGGAAAAAAAAAACCCCCCACAAAAACACAATATTAAAAATTTTAAACATGCAAACTATCACTGTAAAAATGGGCCCATTGAAAAAGAAAGGAAAAGAAAAAGTTAATTTGTGTGGAGGCAAGGGGTATACAATTTAAAAAAAAATATAAATACTGTAAGTAACATACATCTTTTTAGAGTATTTGTACTCATCATCTCATCCATGAACAGTGTATGTTGTAAAAAGCTTTATAAAATGTAAAAGTAATGTAACCCTTGGAATACACTAGAGCTGATTGGACCAGAAAAAGACAATGCTACTTCCAATTCCTCCACAGAAGTGCCCCAGACGCAGCCCTCCAGGCTGTGTCAGGTCAGTTTCATTTTATTTATTTATTTATTTGTTTGTTTTTTTGTTTTTCTTTTTAAAACAGAAGATGCAACAAACTGCACAGAGCAGACGAGGAGGGCAGGAACCACATCAAGAATATGTACAATTTTCAAAATAAAACATCTCACGTATACCAAACACTTTGACTATAATTTGTAGCCTTGCAAAAGGACCAAACGAAACTCTCACAGACACACATCAGGTTTAACTTTGTTTCTGCTGCCAAAGCAGAAGAGTCAGTGTTAGAATTTTGCACTTTTTTGCACTATTGAGAAATGATTAACACTTTGTAGATACTGTTTTCTAATAAAGCACAATTATTACTATAATGAACTCAGGGTTGTTCTTGGCTTTCTCGGGCCTTGGTGGGGTGATTACACATGCAAGCATGATTGGTCCCAAAGGAATAAAGCAGAGTATGTGCTGCCTTACTTAACAGAAATGATTGCAATTACACAATGATTTGCAATTTGATCATATTTGTATCACGGTTATCATCAGTACTGTACTGTGACACCTCTGGCATATGACAGAAAATAAGGAAAAAGGTAATACACCCTCTTTATTTCCAAGACAAGTTTACAAATATCCTGATGAATTTTCTTTGGGGAAAGGCCAACACCTCTTACTTGGATGCCGACATTTTTTATATGCAGTAAACCCTGTGGACTACAGTTTAGTTCGATTTACAATCATCACCAAGTCTTCTTGTGTTTTAAACTGAAGTACTGAAGGTTTCTGCAAACTCAGGAATCTTCTAGCAAATGAAAAACTTGAAAAAAATGCAACTGTCCCAAAAATATTTTAAAACACCTTTTTGACACAATGCCAATTTAATGTGGCTTTTGATCCCTCTTAAGTTCAAGAAATTGCCTGTCCAAGGTTCACTTGTTTTACTTTTGGTTGCATTTTATCACGCTCTCTGCCTTTTTCACCTCCTCCAACGGGCGACGTTTTTTTCTTTTCCCTGGTAGTTTTTCCATGTTAGCTACCAATAGTTTCCAGGAAAACAAAAGCCCTACCAACTTATTATTTTGGTTACACAATCAAGCGAGGCTAATAGCTAATCAGGCTAAACCTTGACGGTGTCATTATTCTACAGCCATAACATCATGTTATCAACATTTATTTCATAATAAGTTAAAGCAACAATATGGAATGGAATCAGAGATTTCTTTTATGTGTTAGTGCAAACTTTGTCCCTTTGTTTAATAGACCCTCTGTTTTAAACCCCAACTGGGCACACAACTTCTCTTTACTTTGTTGTACATTTTATATTTAAGTTTATCTTGGCGTAGGACTTGGGTTTTGCAGGGAGCTGCATTGTACTTGGTGGGGCTGTTGCCAGTTGGCTAAATGGCTTCTTCTGGTTTGCAAATTCATGTATAATAGCTAAAGAAAGTGGTAACTGTCAGTTTTATCTAGTATGAAGATCTAAATTGGCACACACATCATTAAATTAATAATAGCCACTTTAACAGGAGTAAACAATCAGACTGAATTCAGAGTCCAGCAACTATAAATATTTACAGAGTTTGTGTGTTTACATGCGCCGTGTACCTGTGATAATGTCCGTGAGATCCTGGTCGTGAGTCTTCCTCAGCAGCCTGATCAGAGCGGGGACGCCGTCACAGTTCTTGATGGCAATCTTATTGTCTGGATCTTTGCCATACGAGATGTTCTTTAGTGCACCACAGGCTGCATAGTGAACCTGTAACATACACAATCACAGCTTAATGAGCCATTAGTCACTTAAAGGCATTTATTTCAAATACATGGAGAGTGGAAGTAGGAAACAGTTGTGACCTTGAAACTGTATTACACACATTAAATTGGTCTTGGCAGAGCTACTCATACAAGTAATTACTACAATTAGTGGTAAATTAGTTGGCTGCATTTTGTACATATTTTCACATTAAAGCAATGTTAAAGGAGACCTATTATGCTCATTTCAAGACCCATAGTTTTATCCTTGGACTCCACCAGTGCAGCTTTGAATGATGCATAGTTTCATTAGTTGTACATAAGCTGATGTTATCAGCATCATTTTTTCCCTCCATTGGCTCAGAGTTTTACCGGCCCCTTGTACATTTTTTTAGGGTCAGGAAAAAAGAAACTTTTATTTTTTTGGTATTTATTTTTTTCAATAGTTAAGTACACCCCATGTCCCCCCTCAGATAAACAGCAACAGAAAGTCGGACAGCTGCAGTCAACCTAAAGTAAAATGTATAAAGTGTGTAAGTTGCCAATTTAAAAGATAGTAGCAAACTAATACAACAGTTTATCTGCATACAGACATACTACACTTGTAATACTTAAATTCACACACGATCCTAACACCATTTCTATTGCTGTTGTAGGGTCTTTACCTTAAAATTTGTAGGGTCTTTACCTTACAATATAAAGCGCCTTAAGGCAACTGTTGTTGTGATTTGGTGCTATATAAATAAACCTGAATTGAATTGGCCTATTTTTAGTGAAATGTGAGTGAAATGCTCGCAGCACAACCATCGTCACCTTCCTGCTTCATTTTCCACTCCACTAACAGCCTCTTAATTTCACTTTAATGTGAAAATAGGCTGCTGACGACAAGAAAGAAAATTCATTAGGGACGACTGATTGGCCAGCAGCTGGCCAATCAACTTGTCCAACATACTTTTGTACTGGCCTATATTTGAAACTTGCCATCTTTAATTTGAGTACCCACCGTTGTCACAGTACATATTTGGCTGTCAAAATATCTGATTTTTACGACACGACAATCATGGCCCAAAGAATATACAATAAATCAATAACAATATAATATTACTGCCATAATGTCTCACCTATTACTTTGTTTTGTGCATTTTGTCTGTATTCTTGCAAGTCAGTTAATACACACACTCTCTCTGCCTCTCTACATTCATTTTATATGACTATAATTGTACAAATCTGAAGAAAAAGAACAATTACACAATGATTGGCAATATTAGCATATTTGTAACACAGTTATCATCGATACTGGTGTACTGTGACACATCTGGTATATGAATAAAATAAGGGAAAAAGGTAATACACCCACTTTATTTCCACCAAGTTAACAAACATCCTACAATTAGTTCTCCATATGACTTTTGCTTTGAAACTTTGAATAATTAAGATTTCTTG
This sequence comes from Heterochromis multidens, assembly GCA_015108495.1. Lineage (NCBI taxonomy): Eukaryota > Metazoa > Chordata > Actinopteri > Cichliformes > Cichlidae > Heterochromis > Heterochromis multidens. Next base: position 8,503 of record VUQS01011186.1, read on the forward strand.
GGCATTTTTTCCATTATATTATACTTATTGTAGCTTGTGTTTTCCATACACACAAACTTACTGGATGGACTCTTCAAAACCACTTTAAAATGTTTAGAAGATGCCATCGCTGTCTGACCCATTTCCTCAGTCAGCAAGTTATCCCACACACACACCAGACTTCAAACCTGTCACTGGCCATAGAGCATGAAATGTGAAATTAAGATGCTTCTTTGCCTCGGGAGTGGAAGGCATGATGTGGTTTCTCTGGTAGTGCCTTTACAAACATCAGCAAAATTTTGCCACAACTAGGCCTAAAATGAAAGGCAACTGGAGAAAAACCACTGAATGTTTTGGCCAAAACCGGATTTAGAACAAATGTCGCCCTCCAAGATTTAAACAAGAGAAGTCCGATACATGCTGCTTGTTTATAGTTCACATTCACTTGTTGTTACAGGTAAATCTGCAGTTCACCTTGTCCTCACAGATTAAATTACACTTCATCCCTTAAGCTTCACTTTTAGCCCAATCATAACAAACTAACAGCACAGCAAAGAGTGAACAGAAAGCCATGAAGAAAAACAGCAAACTGACCTCTCTGTGTGGGTTGTCGAGCATAGAAACCAGTGCTGGAATGCCTTTAAGACGACGCACATCAGACTTCACCTGCAAATCAAAAAGAGGGATAACAGCCATAATGTGAATAGGAGTTTGTTATAATTTAAATAAAAATGGTGCAAAAAAAATTACTAAATCAAGAAAGAAAAGACAAGCAAAGGGCCATAATCAGGATATAGGGTAACATGCAAGACATATTCTGAAAAATCCTTGAAAAGGCAATAAAAACCTCAAGTATTCTAATTCATGAGGGAATTTTCCCATCAACACTAAGAAAAAAAACCAAACCCTTTTTAATACGTTGGAACCATCAAAAATGTGCTAATATTTATAAAGCTTAGTGACATGCTGACATTTTAGCTCTGGTGTTTTATTTAGCTCTGTCTATTATTTGTTGTAATCCTATGTCTCAATCATTCCTAGACTATACAAACTACCACTAACTAAAATTAGGTAAGAAAAGAAACATTTTCGTTAACTCAATTAAAAATAAAATCTAGACTTTTGTAAAAGATGAAACTAACTGAAAAGATACTGCATGCTTCAGGAAATGTCCTTAGCTTTAGTCTTTGTAAGACAGGTCCAATCTGTCAACCCAGCAAGCTTCAGGAGGCTTTGGTGCACATGGCTATAGAGACTGGGATGTCTACGTGACATGACGTCGACATGACTCTTCTGAACTACTTAAAATCTGCCCCTGACAAATCCAGCTCACATTATAATGTGAAAAAACTGAAACTAACACTGGAAATAATAAAAACTAAACATTTTCAAAACAATAAGAACTAGACTGAAACAAACCTGTCCACCCTGGAATCTAAACATTTTTAAAGCTTTAAAAAGGTGAAAAAAAGAAATGAGTTTGCCCATGTGGATCCCTTACTTTGTCATTTTTATAGGTGAGATGCTGAAGATAAGCAGCTGCGTTGCTCTTGACAGGGTCCAGTCTATAGTTGAGCATGGCAATGACCTCAGGCAACTCTGGTTGACGCCAGCCACCAGGGCCAGGGCCTTTCCTTAGAGTGCTGTCCAATGAAGCCATGCTCCCTCTTTCACCCTGAGCCAGCGGTGCACCGCCACCCCAGTAGTAAAGGTCTCCTGGACCGCTCATGTCACCATCCAAAAGGCCCTCATAGCTCCTGAGAGGAAAAATAAGACATTTGTGAAGGACATGGCTGAAACCAAAAACATTTCTTCATGTCACTTATTATGTTAATTATAAAAAAACAAACAAAAACAAAAATCACACAACTTACCCGGTCCTGCGAGGTGGCGCACGAGGATAAGCATGGAGGTTGCGGGGCACAGTGCTGTAGTGCACTGGGTGTCCCATGCCGTAGTCAGGCTCATCGAAGCCCATGCTCCGCTGGTCATCCTCCAGACCGTATGGATCTGGAACAAACCTTGGAATGGAGGAAAGCTCCATACCACTTCCCACAGGCCCAACCTACACAGAGACAAAGATTGCGATCCAAAAATAACTGAAACTATAAACCAAATACTATGGCTCCACTCTGAAATACATCCTTTTCAATGGCTTGTGTCTGAGCTTGGAAACTCAGACATACATATCATGATAAGAGTACAATTAATTGTTTGCAACAATCCCACTAAATGTTGTACAAAGAAAAGAAATTCATTTATTTCAATGGGCAAAGTAGAGAGACTAAATAACAGTGTGGGAGAAGCGTGTATAAAAAAATAAATAAATAAACTTACTGGCTTATGTGCCTTAGTTTTGAAACCTGTTTTCTTCTGTTCTCTCTGTCTGCCTAGAACAATGTGTCCTGTATAAAAATCCCTAAAAGTAAAATCCTGCCAAGAGAAAAGTGTCAAAGTCGATGGGGCAATGACTGCTTAACACACCTGTGGCTGAGCAGCATAGGGGTCCAACTGGTTCCTGCTGGGGGCTCTGTAGTTGGGATCCAGAGTTCTGTACCCATCTGGATGAACCGGTCTGGAGAGGAGGAGGAGGAGGAGGTGGTTGAGAAGGAGTCAAAATTTTATCATGGAAAAGTTTTAAAATCATTTTCTGCATGGCGTGAAGCCTAGATAAACAGGAATTTCATTGAACATGGGACCTGTAGCGATCATCCATGTGAGCTCCCCTGTTAAGGCTTGTGTAGGTCTCAGATGGAGGTCCAGCACGGTAGTCATCATAAGCTCCCACTGGAGGTCCGTAGTGGTAGTTGCGGGGCACAGTTTGATTGGGGTAGTCCACTGGCACAGCAACTCCAGGGCCCTGCCTGTAGACCCGGTCCATGGGTGTAGTGTATCCCCCCACACCTGTCACAGAGCCTCCACCATCTACTGAAAGTGTGTCTGACACAGAAGGGATGACTGTGCGAGTGGTGGTAGTCTTTACTACTTTCTTTACCTTAAAAAGGAGAAGACAAGACAGGAAGGAGATGTGATATCAATGCTGAATAATCAACAAGTATGGAAATTTCTGCTTTAGAGATATCATCCAAAGGAAACCTCGCAATAAACCAAAACAAAAACTAAATTATGCAAGACTGAACTCTTCATTTAAAACCAGTTCTGCCGGAATGCCACTCTTCTCCTTGTAGTAGTGCTGGAAATAATATGTGGATCTAGTCGTTACCGTGGTTTCTGTGCGCCGTGTTGTCCCATCTTCACTGGTCTCCACAGAGACTACAGGTGGCATCTCCTGAGGTTCCTCCTCCACCGTGTACGTCTCCTGCACCACCTGACCAGGCTCCATCCTGAACTGCACACAGATAAATTTCAGAGTAAAATTCAAATGTATGTTCCACATTGAGTAACCCTTGGATTAACGCTGGATCTGAAAGGTGCTTACGTGATGTGTCCCGTTGATGTAACCCTCGTTCAATGTCAGCCTTTCTATGTCTGCATCACAAGGAATGCGGCCGTTCTGCAGAGAGAAAGAAGTACACATGACATGGTCCAACACACAAACCGAATAAAAGAAGGAAATATACAGCCATTACCAAATACGCATAACAATACTGAAAAGGCAGCTTTTCCACACATATTGAGAAATGCGCAACTTACGTACATGCTTCCAAATAAAAAAAAAACAAAAAAACAAAAACAAAAGCCGCAACCGTCGCCAACTTTCATTTTAACTTATACCATCCACCTGTAGTTTGTGGATGTCAAGCACTTTAAGAGGCATTAAAACCAGGCGTGCCATTTGTAAAAATCAAATGAAAGTCAGTGATGGCTTAATTTTATGACCCGTTTTAACCAAAATTAAAAAAAAACAAAAAAAACACTGTCTGTAAACATTTAATAAATTCATGAATGAATGTGATGGTAGAGAGAACAGGCGAAGAAAATTAGTCATGAAAGGAATCGTGAGCCACACAGAAACAAATAGACAAAAATTCTTCCTCATGTATGTCAACACCATTGCCTGCCCAGGAGTGGGGATGGGTGTGGTGTACTTCTCATTCCAGCCACAGAGGGAGCCCTCTCTCTACTGGCATCTCTGCAGGTCTATCTTCACTACTACAGAGGCACCGGGGCAATGGCTCAACCCTATTTTAGAAATAAAAGGCAGCTGCCTCAAACTGATAGAAGTGCTATATTTGCAAATTTAAACAAAAAAAAAACAAAAAAAAAAGACGTGAACACCGTGCTGAAAGATGGAAATGGTGCTGGTTAGAGGTGCAATAAAATGCAGCCAAGCTCAAATAGGCAACATGTAGATGAGCAAAACAGCGTTGTGATGAAGGCTCAGGCAGAGAGAAGAGCAAAAAGTGTCGGGCAGAGGTGAGCGTGTGGGAACCTGCCAGTAAAGACTGAGGTTGTAGTGCGCTGCCTTGAGAGAGTGGCAGAGGCATGCTGAAAGCCTCTGGGCTATATAAACACACACAGAGCAGTGATAAGAACTAGAACAGGCTACACTTCTCTTCTGCTCTCACTGTGACACACACTGCTCTTTATCAGCCTGGGACTGAGACACGTCCCACTGAAAGCATGACAGCATCCTACAGTGACAAAAGACAGAAGGAAAATGAAAAAGAGACCAATTTTTTATTAGTATGTTGCAAAGGTTTCCTCAGGGCCAAAAAGCGTGTGCATGGACACACCTGCTCTTTCAGGCATGCTAATGGCTGTACAATGAGAAAGCGAAAGAATGAGTGAGTGCGGGCGTGGGTGTCTGTGAGGTGAACTCCAAGCATGAAGTCACTCTGAAACAGGCAACTTGTATGATAAAGAAGGTGTGTGAGCAAACAGTGCAGCATTCTCAGAAATCAAGAGTTTTACAGAGAATTTGCAACTTATGAAACAAGTCTGAGTGCAGCCCACTGAAAGGCAGGACATCCTTCTCATATGAAAGCCCGCTGGTTGTTCTAACAAAGATGCAAGTCTTGATTCTGGCTTAACAAAATGAAATATTAATTTAAATACAAAAACATCTGCATATTAACACGCAGAATGTGTGTGTACGGGATATGTGTTTTGGTACAGGAGGTGTTCTGCTCTCTGTATTTTTTGAGCAGACTTTGGTTGTATGCAGGGAAACAGGGTTTTTCCTGGCTCAAAATGGGGTTTTGTATAAGCATGATTAGCCTGCCTACCTTTAAGGGAAAAGGTCAGCGTAACCTGAGGTGACATAAAATAATGTATTTTCCTGTTACTTTGGACCATCTGACAGACAAAAATCAGTTTCAAGCTTGAGTAAAGTAGATCTCAGTAACTTAAACAAATTTCATCCTGGTAATTTTCCTTTGGTTAAAGCCAAAAACTTCTTTGGTGGGCAACAGAATATTTTACATGCAGGTAAAATGCTCTAAAAAGTCCATGTGAAGAGGAAAAGATGGATTTAATTAGCTAAAAAAAACAATGTTGAAACCAATGATTGCTGTCAGTTTAGCTTTTTGTTATCCATCTCTGCATTTGCAAACATTAGCCGATAACTGATTGGCTACCCCGGAAATCCCTCCCATACAAATGGCCACTGCCTTCTGAAGGCTAAATCAGCAGACTAGGCAACAAGTTGCAATTATTTTGCGAGATATTGCAACCATGTTAGGAGTTAAAATTTGTATATTTTCCCCCATTTCTTTCCCCCTGAGGTGACTGATAAAAGTAATGATGTCTGGAGATCATTTTCTGAGTGGAGTCATCTCTGTAGCACCACAATTAAGGCTCCTTGATTATGGCAAAAAGTATAATCACAGTTACTTTGGCCAATACTGGGATGACGATTATTTAACATGATTACTCAAACTGTAAAAAAAATAAAATAAATAAATAGTGGATTTATCAAACTTCAAAAAACTTGGTTTTTTTTGTTTGTTTTTTTTAGGAGTGGATTTCCTTGGGCTTTAATTGTAATTCAACTTAAAATAAATAAGAAAGAAAAAATGAAAAGTGAACTAAACATGCTACAGCAAAGGCAGGAAGTAAATATGGGTTTTTAGGGACCAACAAAAGCAAAGTGAGGAGGCCGAAAGAGAGCACTGTTAAATAAATGCAGCACAGTAATCATTTATTTTTGATTATCTTCAAAACTGTAACTGAAATTAAGATCTGATGAATTTCACAGCCCTAATGCTTTTATAAATAGTATGTTTTACTACACATTTACACATTTTACTTTTATTTAAAAAAAAATATATATATATCAAACAAGACACTCTTCTGCATGCAAACACGATGGGGTTGTAAGGTTGGTGGAAGGATATAATAATGATAAGACTATTTCTGAATGAGGAATGGATGGTTTACTGAGGAAATGTAGAGCAGGACAGATGGATGATAGGACAAAAGTGTGATCAAAAGCTGCGAGAAGAAACCGAAGGTGTAAAATACCTCCTCAGGAAGACTTACTGAAAGGCGTCTTCATTTGACATAACTTTTAAGATCCAAAATTCAAGCTGAATTCAAGCAGATATCAAGAGTCCAGTCAGATTAAACCCACAGAGGAGGTATGTTTAACCCCTGGTATGGTTTATGTTCCAGCCAGTCCACACAGACAGGATGGGGGTGACCATGAGGATGAAACTCACTCGGATTACGGATGAATCCAAGGGATGTTTCGATGGGAAAAAAAGTGCGTGAGGGATGGTGGTGGTAGGGGCTGGGTTATTTTGGTGTTACCTGCATGTTGGGGAGGGGGCGGGGCAAGGTGCCAGCACACGACCTCCGCTCCTCCTCCAGAGCTCGGCTCAGCATCTCAAACTGCCTCTCCTGCTCCCGCACCGAGGCCAGCAGGGAGGCCGTACTCGCACACTGCTCCATTCACACGCTGAGAGCAGAGCACAGGACAGGACAGGACAGGACAGGGTCAACACCAGAGAGCAAGATGAGATTCAACCAACACCGGAATTTAACAAAGAACAGACAGAATCACCCAAGTACAAACATATAAAAAGAAGAGCTCTGGCACAGAAAGCATCTGGGAAGTGAACAAGCGCTAATGAAGTTGATATTTAGAGGTTAAAAAGCAGCTGACGCTGACGCAAGGAGGCAAAGCAAGGGGAGATAAATTAGGAAACAAGAGCGAGAAAACATGACTTAAGTGTGAGAAATGCCAAAAGGACAAACAGTAAAAAGAAAGCTTACTTATTTCATTAAAAAAAGATTATTCAGTTCAAACTCAAGGCAGAACTAGGACC
>VUQS01011187.1:4710-26978 GCA_015108495.1 Heterochromis multidens
TATTATGATATAATTGCAGAAATATGTGGTGTAGTGTTGCGACAAAGGTAACAGCTTTTGTTTATCTTTAAAAGAACTAAAATATTGTGCATTCTGATAAATCCACTGAAGACCACAGTGAACACTAAAACCATGTGGTAGCTTAAGAATGTATCAAAGTAACACCTCTACAGGCAATGTTGCACATCACCACAAAAGATCTCTGTGCCCTGTTCCTGAATGTGTTTCACTGTGTTCAACTAACGCAGGCAAGTGTTTGGCACCCCCCACCACCACCAAGACACACACACACACACACACACACACACACACACACACCTTTGCTTGCTCTCTCTCTCTCCAGCCTGTGTTTTTCATGATGCCTTTACTATCGCACATTATACTTCATATAGTTCATATTGTTTCCTTCACACTGACTTTTCTTCCTAACAAGCATCTATGTATTGATGTGACCTCCAAGTCTAAAAAGTGAGGCCACTACAAAAAACCTGCATTATTTCTAAAGGCCTGTGAGGGGCAACTCCTCTGCTTGCAAAAGAAGTCTGACTCTATAAAAGTCTATAGGAAAGCAACCATACTCTTCATGATCTTTACTGATGAGTTTATGGTCTCTATTTTCAAGTCCTATTTAATGACATGATGCTCACTCTGTTCAATGTAGAGAAAAATAGATGATGAAACAGGGTATGCTTTTGGATGAGCCTACCTAACTGATTAATTGCTAACCATATGAGTAGCATATGGTATACCATACCTCAGTCAGATCAACCCTGTACTCGTGAAATCTGATTTTCAAAAGGCAAGGCAGCTGCCTAAAATACTTAAGCCAAGGCTTCAACATCTTCTATATACTCCTGTGCAAAAATCTGTGAAGTTTGCTTAAATTATTTTAAATTTTCCATGTTAAATCAAACTTACTTTTTTAGCCTGAGTATACAGCAATATGTTTATCTGGCCAACAGACCGTACATGTAACTGTTAGTCCATAAGTTGTTGGACAATGCCAACATTTTTGTAATTTTGCCTCTGTATGCCATCACAGTGGATTTTAAATCAAACCATCAATATCTGACTGAAGTGCAGACTTTGAGCTTTAAGAAAAGTACTGCATTAACTGTTTAGGAATTACTGCCATTTTTGTGTATCATTTAATTGTCCAATTACTATTAATCCTCTGAAAATGGTGTTTTACGGATAAAAATGGCTGTAATTCCTACACAGTTAATGTAACACTTTTATTAAACCCCTTGAAAGTCTGCACTTCAATTGCATCTTGATTGTTTGATTTAAAATCCATCGTGGAAGTGTACAGAAGCAAAATCATAAAAATGGTATTGTTAAAAAATATATGGACCTAATCATATTAGAAATAGATTAACTCCTCCTCCCAGTTGATGTCCAACACATCTGCAGAGGACGTGCACCACACTAAAATCCTACATCAAGTTTTATTTGTTGGCCTTACATTTTGGTGCCCTTGTTTATTTTCTGTGATGTTAATGCCATATTTCACCACTATCTAAAAAATGGAAACTGTCCTTTCTGGACAACCACAGAAATCTTCAGACAGAAATAACCTTTGCTTCAAGCTCTGCATTAAGCTTTGGAACTGAGCATTTTGGAGCAGAGAACAGAAAAGTGGCATGCAATTCAGTGTTGTGCTGCCCTCTCTTTCTCAGTAAATGTTGTATTCATGTAGTTTTGAGAAAAGAAGGTTTGCTTGTTAAAATTTATAGTCTGCCTTGCTGTCCTGCTATATTTTGTGCACTGTGATGTAAAAATCAAAATTTAACTCAAAAGCAGAAAACACTTTGACTCAATTAACTAAATGCGAATCAACTTGGGGTCTTTATGACTGATGATTGAAAATCAGCATTTAGGGAGCAGCGCTTCCTGTCAGCATGACAGGCTTGTGAAAGCTTGATTGAGCTACTTCTAGGTTCTTGTGATTTACTTTAATTTCCAAATCGTGTTTTAATGTCACATTAAACTAAAAACAATTAATAGCACTACTTTATTTCTGTAGCTTGGACCAAAAACTTTCTCACATGCTACAAATTAGAAACAAATTTTCAACAGAATTGACCCTAGGATCCAATTAAACCTTTAATATTCCCAGTAATTACACCGGCCTAAGGATTCCAGGTCTACGGAAGAGCTTTTTGATTGATCAGTGGATCAATTCAGCGATTAATCACCTCATTAATTACATCAGGTGCTGATTGTGATCAGGTTGAAAGTCAAACCAAAGAGATAATAGGTGATATAAACCCCGACTGCTGAGTTAAAGAAGCTGTTGCTAAAGTTTTTTGGGTCACAGTTTCCATGATGAATTCCTCAGATGTGTACAGTAGATTAGGAAAGTATATTAGACTAACAACTAACCATATTCACAGTGTTTTGAAAAAGAAACATAAAATGCATTTTTTAAAACAGTTTTCTCCATTGAATTATGAGGCAATAGATGAAACTTCCAGAGTACCAATACATGTTTCTGTTACTTTACATCACAGATATTAAATTGGTGGGGTTTTGCTATCAAAACTATGATGTATCCCATGATACTGATGCGCCATGTTATATATACAAAAAAAGCCCCCAAACATTCTGTACAAATATGAGATTTTGGCATTAGATTGTAACACATTGGGTGTAAAATTGATTTGGAGGATTTTGGTTGCAGTTTTTAACAGAGCTTGAATGTGTTTTCCAATCCTGAAAATTTTATGTGGCTACAGCACCTTCTGTGCTTAAGAATTTACGAAGGCTCAAAAATGCTGGAAAAAATAAGGCAACTTAAAAAATACTGACGGCTGTCAGTGCTACCCCTCAGCCTCCTAGTAGATACACCTGTGGTATCAATTTGAAAATCCTAGAGCTTTCTTGAGTTATTGTGTTCCCGAGATTTTCAGAAAACTTGACGTCTGACCTTGACCTCAAGGTCAAGGTCACCAATATTCAAAGTCATCCGAGATTTTTAGTAGATGCACCTATGATATCAGTTTAAAAATCCTATGTCGCATCGTTCTTAAGTTACCTCTGAAGGTAGCCATAGTATCCAGGTAAAATTTTAGTTATTGTACAAAAACAAGCACAGTATAATCCAGCCAGTGGTGAATGATCATTCTTCCTGAAACAGGAAAACCATAAGATTTCTAAGCTCTTTATCTGTTATGCTTGGGTGGCAGGAAAAACACTTTTACCTGTGGCATATCTCTGGCAGTGTGAACGCTTCATAACTGTGGACTGTTCATCAGATAGAGGCCTGATAGTGGAGGTGAAAACTGATGAAAGCACTGTGAGATAACATCCTGTCCCATGTTAATAGTACACATTTCATCTCTCTTTCTCTTTCTCTTTCTCACCCTAACCACATGCACGACTTGATAACACTGAGGCTTTTTCAGAATATTACTCCTGCCCCCCTCTTTGTGAAGACCTCATTGTTTATGCACAGAGCCAAACAGTGGTTCATTCCCCCCGGGCAGCACTCATTGCTTGTGTAAGTGATATGGTTGTTGGATACTAATTGCATTAGCCCAGCGGGTTATTGAAGTTTTGCTCCACAACTTGTGGTCAGCACAGAAAAGATGACCGCAGTCACCAACCCAATCAGTAGGTTGAGCATCAGTGAGCGCACGCATGCAGGGCGGTGAGTTGTGAGACGCAGCATGGTTCCCATTAGTGTCAGCCACACGGGGAAATATGGAGGTTATTTAGCTTCAACAGAGGAATGAGAGCCAGAATCTTAACATTGAACTGTTGTGGTTAAGAGGACCCCTGCTCTGCAGGCTCTGCCTATTCTAGAAATGCAACTTTGATGGTGGCTTACATTAAATTTGTCAGTTTTGTAGGCACTTGTTATCATTGAATAAAAATAGGCAGAGGGGAAAGTTAATAGAGTGTCAGAGATTTTTTTCTGCTCTTTATTGATATACTTCTACAAGGCGTGACAGCAGGGTCGGCATTACTCGGCTTGCACCTTTAAATGACTGACAGATTTTGTCAACTTGATGGTGCTGCAACATTTAACAAAGATGGGTGTCATCTGACCCATGAGGCCTGAGTAAAGGGTGTCCTCCAGTTCATGCCAATGTTACACAATCTTTTTCATTTTTAATGTATCCGTAACTTCCTGTAGAAACAGGAGTGTAGTGCTATGTGTTTAACTGACAGCTCACACTTATGACATCTTGAGTTGTGGCTGGTTTCTAAGGCTGTGTAACCACAGTGGCAAGTTTACATACATTAGTCAACTATAAGTGAACCAAGCTGGAACCTGGGGGCTGACAAATTAAGAAAGCAGTACTAAAAACTGCAGAAAAACTGCAGGTCCTGGATTGGCCACTTGGCTGGCTCCAAAAGAAAAACAATCCGTATACACTATAGGTACTTTTGGGTGCTCCTTTATTTCCTTATTGTGGGGTCGCCACAGCTGATATAGCCATATGTTTGATTTGGAACAGATTTTATGCAGGATGCCCTTTCTGACGCAACTCTCCCATTTATCCAGGCTTGAAGACCAACACTAGAAGTACATAAGCTTGTGACCCCCTGAGGCTGGATTTGTGTCTCCTCCTGAAATTGAAACAGGGATCTTTCACGTGTCAAAATGCCCAACATAACAGCAATACAAGGCATCTTTACGGTTTTCGGCATAATGGAGTAGCCTAACTTTAATTGATCAAAAACACTAAAACTGACCAATCATACTTATCAAAGAGAATGACTAAAAAACAGGACAATTATCAGATAAATAAATAATAAAGTCCAGTCACTATAAGATGAAATGCAGGATTCATGTGAATGAATGACAAAATGTTGGCATTGTGGTTAGCTGTGAAAGCTAGCTCATTTTGTTTTTCAAAAGAAATGGAAGGATGGTTTGCTGCCTTTTCTCTTAACTAGTTAATGTGTAGACCAGAAAAGAAAATGAATTGACTGTGCCTTTTGAAGGCAATCTTCAGCTACCACCAACTTTTAATGTAGAATGTTTTGTTGCCATATTGTCTTTGATATGACAGTTCCATTGGCTCTCCTGCATTAAATGTACTTGAGTGGTGACTGAATTAATTTCAGCCCAATCATGGTAAATGCAGATTTTCTATTTCTTCAATTACAGAAAGAAATGTCCCACACCTTCTTTCTGGTGCTCTCTGGAAGCACTGCACCTGTGAATATAACATATCTTTAGCTGGTGTAAAAACAGATTTTTGAAGACGTTAATGGTCTGAGAGCTCATTGGCATCTCGGTTGGTGTGCTCCCATGACTATTTAAATTTTGTTTCCTAAGTGACTTTTAAGCTATCGGTTTCACCAAAGTAAAATACAATGAACACCAGGATGTGATCAGACTTTGGTAGGATGTCTGTGATTAATTTTAATAATAACATTGGTGAGCAGCTAATTAAATTCTATGACTGCACATGGAGGGAGCTGATTAAGAGGGGTACTCAGAGGGCATGGAAATGACAGCAGGTCATTATTTAAGCCTTGGGCAGTCTGTCTAGATATTTTTAAATGTGTGACTTTGAAACCATGTGGGAACATACACAAACAACACACTAGCAGATAGCACAGATATTTAATATCCTTCTCAACCACATCTCTCTGAATTTCCATTAAACATGGGTTCAAGCTTCAGAAAAGCATTTAGTGCAAGTGCAAGTGGGACTTAGTGATGTCCAGCGAGTCTAAACGCACGTGCCTCTGGAGGCCCAATTTCCTGTTAGTTGCAAAACATTGCAGCTATGCAGAGAATTTAGGGATGTTTTTAAAGTAAAAGTGAACTTTAGGTTAACAGTGTGGAACAGGGTTAGGTGAATTATGTATTGATTTCAGCTTTTGAAGCTACAATAATAGTGATTATATTTTGGAAATGAAAGATAAATAGACAAAATTTAATTTTTCATCAGTCAGGGAAAAAACAAACAAAAAAAAAATTATAATGAGACACCTCTCCCACAGATCTCACTCAAAAAGCCACCTTACCACCACAAATGGGAGTGAAGTAAAGGGAGTCAGACTGTTTAGGACATGATGTCAGTAATGATTGTCAGAGAGATTATAGGGGAAGGGATATAATCTTTACTTTCACTGGACTTACTGCAGAGAGCCTGAAGAGAGAAGAATCGGGGTGCTGAGGCAATTCCAATTTGTCGTGCGAGTGTCGCTCGTTGGTCACAGAGAGTTAATGAGGCGAGGCCCTGAGCTCTAAGTCATCCTGCCACTGCCGCTGATCCCAACCCTGATTACTGTAATGAAATGGTCAGGAGATTATTAACCAAACGCCACCATATATCCACATAAGCACACACACAATACACAGATTAAATCTCTGATACACACAAACAAGACAAACACATACAATGTAACAGAAAAAAAAGTCACACAGAAGAGATGGAGAAAATACATAGCACAAAAATAGGAGAGCACACAATATTACTGAATCATACCAAACACTTTTCTAGACTGATAGACTGGCAGAAGTGAATGCACCACTCTAAAAAATGTTTTTCATAGGGTGCAGGAAGATGCTTGAGTGCTGCTGTGCACAGGACTTCCCACTGCAAGCGGGATTTGTTTTGATTCCCATGGTGCCACAGTCTCTGAGCAGCTTGCACAACAGGTTACTAAAATGTGTTCCACTGAATGAAGTATTTCTGGTTTCATGTGACTTTTGTTCCCAAACCAAGGTACAGTGTGAAATTGGGTAGTGTGAACCTAAAAACAAGCAAACAAATATGAACAACAGGAAAGAAAGAAAAATTGTATCTACTTAAACAGGTGTTTTCCTGATATGCTTGGCAGTACTTGCAACTGGTGTTAGGATATATTATACACTATAAAATTAAAATTGCTCTCACATAGCAGGATTGGAGTTTATGAGCTCCTGTTGGCCTAAGATGGAAACTGAATACTTCCACATTTCTTGTCTTTTTGCACCAATGACAAAAAAGAAAAATGTGAACAAGCATGTCTTTGACAAACCCTACTGGGGCATGCCCCTCATGGGTTCTGTGCTTAAACTAGTCACAGATTCCAACTTGAGGGTAAAACCCCAAAATAACCTGCTGCCCAGCAGCCTTTAATTTCTTTCCTCCAGGTGCATTTTTCACTCACATGCTCATACTGTATGGTAGAGAGTGACCACAATAAAACAGAGTTATTCTCTTGCCCTTAACACCTGATCATATCCCAGGATGGACACAGAGAGCTGCAGACTACAATTCATAATGGCAACCTCATGATAGAAAGAACAGTTTCTTTGGTTATTGTGTTGGGCTGAATAATGGAAGAAAGTTAATAAAAGAAAACCATGCATGCAACCAATAATTTGACATTACAGTGTGCCTGGTTGCTGTGTGGCCAGTCTCATATTTTGGGTTGCATGCAGACACAGTTAATGTGGACCTGTGCAGAATAATTAGTCTTTTCTCTGTCTTTTTAATTCCCCCTTGTGTCATTTTATTGTCCTGTACATATGAAAATTGGACAATTTGTAAATAAGTGTTACTGATCCTCTTCTTTTGAAATTAAAGTGTTTTATTTTAAATGTAAAGAAAACAACAACAACAAAACTGTCATGGTCCTGGGTCTCCAACCCAGTGTTTTGAGTTTTATGTATTCTTGCATTTCCTGGTTTCTTTGTATATTGTTATTCTTAGGTTTCTTTTCCCATCTCGTTCAGTTCTGAGTTTTAGTTATTTTTTATTACTTGAGTTTTTTAGGTATCCTTGCCTCCCTTATGTTACCATGTCTGGTCTAGTCCCGTCTCTGTGTTGGTCTTGTTTCCCTAGTCGGTTATGACTTCCTGTTTTATTTTGATAAGTCCCCTGTCTCGTCAGTTAATTCTGTTCAGTCGTGTTCCCCAGGTGTGTCCTCTCTGCCCTGATTCCCTGCTGTGTATATATTGTCTGCGTCTCCCTCAGGCCCTTGTTGTGATCTCCCTCATTCCACAGTGCTGTGTGCACCCCATCTGTGTGTTTTCCCCGAATCCTAGTTTTCTGTTTGTTTTTGGTCCTCCTTGCTCCATGTATGTTTTGGCTTAACCTGAGAGTTTCCAGCAATAAAAGCTAAGATTTAAGTTCATGTCTGGCTTCCCGAGTTCTGCATTTGGGTCCTAACCTGTCTGCTGCACAGCGCCATATGACAAAAACTGAATAAACAGTCATATGACAATCAACATAGATCAAAGCCTGTCCTCCCATCTAGGGTGCGGCTATAATGTTATCAGCTTTCATCTAGGGTGTTAAAAAAATGAAAATATTTTGACCGACATCTCTCCATCTTCGGTTTTAATGAGTTGTCATTTCCAATAATGCTATCTTTCATTCACCTGTCTCTCTCCCTCATGCTTAGCTCCACTCAGTGTGTGTTGGACGGGACTACACACACACACATACACAAACATACATGCAGAGAAGATGCATGAAACTAGCCAGACCATGAACAAAAGCTATAGACTGCCACATTCTTTGGTTTCCTGTTGTCCAAAAGCAATGGTAGGAGAAACTCTGGGTTTCCCTATACAAATAAACATGTAAAAAATAATTGTTGTAATAATAGTCAAAATACACTATATTGCCAAAAGTATTCACTCATCCATCCAAATCATTGAATTCAGGTGTTCCAATCACTTCCATGGCCACAGGTGTATAAAATCAAGCACCTAGGCATGCAGACTGCTTCTACAAACATTTGTGAAAGAATGAGTCACTCTCAGGAGCTCATGGTACCATGACAGGATGCCACCTGTGCAACAAGTCCAGTCGTGAAAATTTCTTCAATACTAAATATTCCACAGTCAACTGTAAGTGGTGTTATAACAAAGTGGAAGCGATTGGGAATGACAGCAACTCAGCCACAAAGTGGTAGGCCACGTAAAATCGCAGAGCGTGGTCAGCAGATGAATTAGAGCGGAGACTGCAAGCCAGGCCTTCTCATCCAACATCAGTGTCTGACCTCACAAATGCATTTCTGGAAGAATGGTCAAAAATTCCCATAAACACACTCCTAAACCTTGTGGAAAGCCTTCCCAGAAGAATTGAAACTGTTATAGCTGCAACGAGTGGGCCGACATCATGTTAAACCCTATGGATTAAGAATGGGATGTCACTCAAGTTCATATGCGTGTGAAGGCAGACGAGCGAATACTTTTGGCAATGTAGTGTATAATTTAACTGAGTAATATGTCAGTTTTTTTTGTGGTAGATCAAATTTGATTGACACACTGTAATCACATTTTTGGCCAAATATTTATCTTTTTTGGTGCACAGACATACTTCATCACCCTTTTACAACTGAATCCGTTACACCAGTGAGAGGACAAAAATAAATAATTCTGTCATGGGAAAAAAAAGCTGATTTAGAGCACAAGTTTTGGGGTCAAAGCACACATTGCTATAGATTTTGGGCAAATGCAAAGTGACACAAAGTCACAAGGTTATTTAATGTTTTACTTTGTGGGTAAAAGTTTTGTCACTGCTTTGAGGAATTAAAACAAAAAAAGTGAACAAAATAATTTTATATTTAGTTGTCTCTCTTGTGACAACATGAAACCTTATTTTTAACCTCTGTTGTTACATGTATGACATATTCTGCTTCAAGACAAAGAAACTGGCCTGTGTACAGCGCAGACCGTTCCTCCGTCTGCCGCCATGCTGCTCCCACAGAGAGCAGAGGTATTTTTCACTGAATTATCTCCCCTAATGACCAAGGGATTCTAATTAAAGGCATGATTAGGGATCGCTCCTAAGCACCTTATTGGAAATTAAGTACAATCCATTCTGCCTGACAGCAAGTTTCTAGAGATACACTTTTGCTGATCACTAGGTGAACAGCATGGAGAAGATGCTAAGTCTTGGGTTTTTTTTTTTTTTCTTCTTTTGTTTACACCTGCACAACAGACTAGGCCTTTGGCCAGTTTTTACCCACAGAAACATTGTTGGGATAAGTATTTTTATGATAAATTACACTGCCTTATCCCCTTCCCTCAGAACTATTGAATGGAATATTATACCATTTTTACCTTCCATTTTCTTAATTTTCCCTTTCCTCCTTGGGAGTAAGGTTAATGCTTCATGTCTCATCCAAGTTGTTTCACAAGTGAGACCCTTGGGGGCATGAGGCATGATGAGAGCAGTCCTTTTTTTTTTTTTTTTACAAGATGCAAGCTGAAGGTGTTCACTTCAGCATCTTCTTTAGTTCTTAGAATATTTACTCAGTGAATGAGCCTGAAAAATCAGCTAAAGCTGCATTATAAATACACATTTAGAACAGTTTCAGATCAGAAATGTTGATTACCACTGGATTGGAGGTTTATAGGTTCAGCAACATTGTGTGCCCAAAAAAATGAGGTCAGCTGACTCCCTGAATACACTGAATGACCAGATTTTTCCATCAATTTATTTTCTTCCCTGATAGCACGCACATATTCCAAGATGGCAATGCCAGGATTCATCAGTCTCAAATTGTGAAAGAGTGGTTCAGGGAGCATGAGACATCATTTTCAGACATGGATTGGCCACCTCAGAGTCCAAACCTTAACCCCATTGAGGATCTTTGGGATATGCTGGAGAGGACTGACTCTCCCATCATCCATAGTAATGTAACTCTGGATGGAAATAAACGTTGTGTCATTGCACAAGTTTCTTGAAAGTGTATATTTAACATGAAAATCTGATATGATTGCCTCATTGCCTGATATTTGTATATTTCCCTTTGATTAGATGAAGTTAGGTGAGCTGACCAGATATTCCTACCAGTTTTATGCTTTAAGAAAGTCCTGAATGGCTTTTAAGGGTAGGCATGCACAAACTGCATACTTGAATTATTTTAATTTGTCCTTTGCCAGCAAAAAGTAATAGAATTGCATTCATTTTACAGTCCTGTTGAACTGGTTCTATCTACTGTACATACTGTACACACACGTACAAGTGAAATGATCCTCCAGCGACAGTATTATCTACATACACACAAAAACTATTCTATTACAGTCTATTGATTTGCTCCATGCAGCAATAACAACTGTGCAATATTGATCCCACATAATTCAGCTATACATTACTTGAAATGCATTAGCTGGAGTCTGACAATGCTTAGAACTCATTGTTTCATATCTGTAGTATGTACTTATTATGGTAACATTTATACCAATTGTATGAATTTTTATTCTACATTGACTTTAAACTGCAGAGAATTTTTGCTGTAAATGTGTTGTTACTATTGCAGTATAACCTTAATATTATGGTTAAAGAAAATAAATGAACCTATATGGCATTTATGAATAGTAAATGCTGGAGACAATTTGTCATCAGACAAGAAGGTATAATTATTTGATTTTTAGTTAAGAAAAAATGTATGCGGCAATTGTTCTGTCAAAACAAGAGAATCAATACTCTTGAGTTTTAAAGATGCATGCTTTGCAATTGCTATATCTCTCTATTCTGACAAAGTTTCTTGAAAAGGTCATTTCTATGCTGTTAGAAATGAAAATCCTTTAGGAAAAGATACTCTACCCTTTTGTAACCTTTACACAAGAAATCCCATTGGGTTGACTCATTGTGCAGTGGAGGGGCTCATAAATCTATATCCTATGGAATGGATGTCTCTAATCAATGGCTTTTGGTGCTTGTCTTGTCTAATCACCGAGTCACACCGATTGATCGTGATGGCTGGGTCAGAACTAGGGAAGCAATTACCAATCACATTACATACAGTGAGTGAGCTGTGGGTGCATGTGCATATGTTTGATTATGTACTTTGTTGTACCTGCACTGCTGGTTGTGTGTCTTTAATTGAGCTGCCATGGGAGTAAATGGATTGTGGAGCTTAAGTTTTGAAGAGTGTGTACGAACTTGCAAGTTTGTGACAGGAAGGGTCAAATGTTCCCTGAGGGCTGCGGGCACTCCTGACCCCCCTGAAACACCAATTTAACCATCAGTTAGTCTATGTGTGGCATGGCGTGGGCTGTTGCCATGTCTGAGGGCTGTAGATGTGTTCAGGTGACATCTTAACTAACTCTGTTTCTATCAATTAGAGTGAAGGGGCGAGACACTGCAGCACCAAGGGAAGGCCAGAAGTGAGAGAGGGACAGAAAAGAAATACAACAAAGGAATTAAGCGGCTAGGCACAGCGGTGCTGAGAAAGAGGTGGGAGATCAGTGAAGCTCTTGGATAACCATGGTTGAGCTACTGTTACTTCAGTGACTCAGTAAGATGCTGGAAAAGAAGTACACATACAAATGATCACTGAAAGGTTAATCGACATCTATATTTAACTCTTAATTTTTCAGCAATTTCTTACGATTTATCTTATGCTGTAGTCCAGCACAATAGCAGATGACTTTACACACAGCCCTGCATGTAAAGTCTAGTATAAGATGACATCAGATTTGCCCTGAACCTTGAAAAGGTGACACACTACACTGCAGCATGCTTGGTTGTGTTCACACTCTTCTTCTTCTTCTTTTGGCCCTTTAGGGGTCGCCACAGCAGATCATCTGTTTCCATTTCACCCTATCCCTAGCATCCTCTTCTGTCACACCAACCCTCTGCATGTCCTACTGTACTATTGTAGACTAGTGTGATGCATTTCCATCATACTAGTCTACGGTACTTCCATTAGTTAGATATGCAATGTGGTCATGTTAAGACAGGGTCAGTTTCAAAAGTTTAAAATGCCGAAATCTCTGTTTTTCAGTTAATAGTTTATTATGCGGTCTATATATCAAAGGTCCTCTACCACTGGGAGGTTTGACTTTTGTAGAAATTTTATTTTATAACAAAAATATTTAATAATATGTGATGCAGCATGCAAAAACAAGGCAAAATTTTCTGTGGATTTTTAGCTTGAAGATGTCAAACTGTGTCCGGTTTTTGAATTACTTTGGTTTAGTAATGACACAAATAGATAAACTGTCATTTGCAGCACATTTGCAAATGAATAAAAACGCCACATGGTTTACGAGAAACCATCAATAGATCACAGTCCACACAGCGTTATTGCCCACAGGCTAAAGATGGAAAAATTTGCCTGCATCACTATTAGCTACTTTTGGTTGCTCTCTTATTCACAAGGGGTCACCACAGCAGGTAGCTCGGCATGGTTTGATTTGGCAAATTTTTACACCAGATGCCCTTCCTGATGCAACTTCAAAGGGATTTGTGTCTTCTCCCAGGATCAAACCTGGGAGCTTTCATTTTTTAGGCAAATGTGTAAATCACTACACTATGGATTCACAAAATTTGCCAGTATGACTAAGGGTACAAATTTCACTGGCTGACAGGCCAGGTAAAATAGTGTGTTGTTTATTTGCAGTTTATGCATCAGAAACTGTTCAATAAACTAAATTTTTCTGTCATAGTTTCAAGAAATATTTGCAGACACTGAAATTAAGATAAACAATGGAAATATTGGAAAGTTGTTTTTATTTGCGTCATTGCTTGGCTGTTTTTGTGTGCAGCGTGCAGGTTTTTCCTGTGCTGCGTCACATATGCTGTGACTGTATTTTTGTGAACCTACAGAAATGCAGTGACATCATATAGATGCGTTCCCTATAGATGTTAATTATAATTTGCAGCTAGGTGTCAAATTTACTAAACTAAAAGACTTAAATAACTTCTATATTTGCACCAATGCATCTTTTACTGTTTTCTCTTCCTGTCTTCTTCTTTCACCTCCCTTTTCATTTTGCTCCTGTAACAGTAGCACTGTAGCATCTTTTGTAAAGCCAGTCCTAACTGCCGTTCAGCAAACAAATATGCTTGCATGCAAAAGAGGAAAATAAGATTAATAAATGAAATAACATATGAATAAACAGACCAACACAGTTTATAATATAAAAGTTGACATCTTAATACATACTGGCCAGTTAATGGGTGTTCCATCACAATCAGCCTCAGATAGAGATGTAGTGGGCTTCTTGTGTATCAGACAGTGCCTCATCAATCTTAGCAGCGCTGTCCCCACAACAAAAAGAAGAGGAAAGCAAATTGCTGTATTTAATTAATGCACTACCTTCTTTGTTACACTGCTGCTCAGCATCTTTCAGTTCACAGTAGGAGAGACGGAGCAAGAGAAACTCTGCACACACAGAGAACGCAAAAGCGAGAGTGAGAGGTAAAAAGATGGAGCCGGAGAAAGGGTAGGAGAGAGTGAAAGAGAGAGAGTGAGTCTTAAAAATGAATGGCCGAGCAGAACGGCTGCATCCATCGGCAAACTTTATAATGAATGTCTAAGTTTGGCAAGCATGATGGATGAGTCGGGAATAGTGTTTGTCACAAATGCAATCTTCTTTGAATCGCTCTGCTGTTTCCTAGTTCAGAGCAAGGGCTCGTGTGCTGTGCTGAACCAGCTAGAGCGTTGCCCTAATCTTGTCATTAACGTTTAATGATCTGACAATTAACTCAATGACTAGCACATAGAGCACATATGTATAACAAATTTCTCATATCAGTGTGTGTAAATGTTAATCTCATTAGACTTGTTTACAGTAACATATTGGACAATTAAAGCTAAGCCTCTGCATATTCAATTACCTTTGATTGATGTGTTGTAACTGGGGAGCTAAAATGGCATAAAGCTTATATGATGGTCATCCTCTGCTGAACTACAAAGCTGGGCTGAGCTCACTGTGTTTACGTATTAACCAGATCAGTTTAGCTAAAAAAGATAAAAACACATTTCCTACTAAGATTAGGATATCAAATATTTCTCACATATAATGAATCATGAAGGAACCTTGGGGTCTGTCATTCAGCAAAGCAATGACTAACTTAGAGGGATTTTTGTTGCATTCATTTCGGGATTTGTTCCTTATGGAAAATATTTTCTCTCTCCTTTTTGTTGCACTTTTTAATTTTACTGCTGCAGACATCGAAGTTTATTCAGTTTTTTTTTTAAACCTTTAAGGCAAATTTGGGAGAAGCTCTCACGCTATTACGGCCATGCGCACTTATTCCGATGTTTAAACCATACAGTAGGTATGGACTGAGCTAATCAATCGAGACCTGCAACAAAGCAATCATGTCTGCTGTTTGTCCCACCATCCCAAGAAACACATCCAAATTTTGACAAGAAAAACTGAGTTCAAGTCTCTTCTGGGACCGTTTTTAAGTTTTGTTTTCACTTGCTGTTCTGTTTTCTGTGTTTACTTACTGTTTGTTTTTGTTCAGGCCCCAAAATACTTCACACTTCACTTTACATGCAGGTTACTTTATACTTTAGTATAAGGCTGCTGGTCTGCAATTGTGAAGGACTGTAAGTTAAGACATGATAAAATGCATGATGTTATTTAAAATAAACCAGTTTTTTATGATCATGATTTTAAAAGTATTTCAAGTGAATGATCACACTGGTTATATCTTACTGTCATCTGAAAAGACCCATGTAAGCTTCCATTTAATGACTTTAGACCAGGAAACTGGAGTTTGAGTCTTTACTTTAACCCATTGTTTACTTTGCTCCGGACTACCATAGTCAAAAGAAAGCTGATATTTACAAGGGAGGAGAAGGAAGAGCACCAGCAAGACCTTGGTATAAAAAATAGCAGGCATCAGTGGCAACAGGCATGAAGTCAGAAACAGCATGAAAGGATGAGCTGTGGTAGAGATGTATTGCAAAGCATCTTAAATAAAGTGCCTTATATTAGATTTGGATGTTGGGTACCTGAACTAATGCTACGATCAATTTCTCACTCGCTATTTGGTTATTTATAAGCACAAAATAGTGAGTGAGCAGGGTTACAGAAACATGAAGGCTTAGGTTAAAGTGCACTTTTTTTTTTCTTTACATTGAGTCCTGCCCAATCTAAAAGTGACAACACCAGTACACATTTCACATGCACTTCTTCATACAAGCTAGAGTTGGCCTACTTTTAAAGCACTGTCATGACAGCTTATACAAATGACCTATGGGGTCAAATCCTGGGGGGGGACATGGGGTACATGGGTTTGGGCAAAGATATCGACGGATCAAGAATCTTGGACCTAGTTGTGTAGTTTGACTAGTAGTTTGACTTTTGCTCCTGATTTGGACTTAATCAAGCTAGTTTTGATCTTTGAAAGGTCAGGTCTTCTGAACTTGAATTGCCAAAGTATTTTAGAATAAAAAACAAACAAACATTTTTTCTGTAGTGTAATAGAATTTGAATTTGACACATTTATGAGTAACGTAAAAAAAATCTGAAAAAATGTCTCTTTCACTTTTTGCATATAAGAGGTGATGCCAAGCAGTCGTGTTGGCCATCATCCATTTTTATCAAAACTGCCTACAGCATCAGTCTCCAGGCTAGATGAGTACCGTCTCTCTCAGCCTGCTCAGTTTAAAGGACGAACAGCAGGGTCCATTTCTCAGAGGTGTGGGTGGCCGGCTGCTTGCCCACCCATCAATATCATGCAAGTATGTTGCTGTGACCTGCCATCCGTGTCCCTTCAGCTTAGATCAATAACATGAACAGATTGTACACCCTCCCTCCAACCACCCTATCCCCATCTCCACCCTCTGCGGGATTAGTGTGTGCCTTTTCAACATCATTATCATATATCCCCCCCTTTGAAAGGGCAGTGTCAGCTAGACCATTGAAACGCTACAGAAATTCAGTTGACAGGATAGGCTCTGTGGGATTTAACAGGATACGCAGGAGTTTAGTGTAACTGATCCAGCACTTAATCAATCTAAATGTGAGTTTTCATTATAAATTTTCTAAATTTTCTAATTAACATCATAGCTCACATACACACTGTGATCCGCTAACAGATTTCTGGGGATAAGGCTTGCTCTTGTAATTTTATGATACCTACAGCAGCAATAGAGAAACTGTGTAAACAATAAAAAAACAGAACAGAAGCGAACAGAAAGAAACAGGAGAGCATCACTCACACACATTGGGTCAAAAACAACCAAAGAAGATGGGCCACACACAGCAGGTCTCAGTGGAAAAGAGGACACGTGGGATGAAGGGGGAAGAGAAAAAGAGGAAGGAGAGGTGTTCACCTTGAGAGTGCTCATCCATTACAGAAAGGCTGAGGCCCGCTCTGTCACACTGTCACAGAGATGCCACCTCTACACCACCCGAAAGGTCACCTAGCACTTCACTGTACTGCTTCAAACACAAATACACACACACACACTTACACACACACACACACACACATACACTCTATTTGTGCATTTACACGAATGCAGATGGACACACTCCCATCTGTCGCCCCGCTCCTGACAAGTTACTGCTGCAGCCGCACAGATGCAAATAGGCACTGATATGCAAACACCTAGAGTATGTGTGAGAGGAAGATAATGTTTCACCTATCGCTTTTGAACAAAAACGTAAACATAATATTTTAACTCCCTATGTTTCCACTATTTTATATGTGCTACTTTATTTACAGTAAATCAAAACTGGTGATGAAAGGCGTTGCCTTGCACAAAGCCCTCTCCTCTGCAGTGAACGATGAGCACGTATAATGATACTTCTACATTTGAAATCACACCTTTATAAAAGATAAAGCTTTTGTGCAAATCTAAATTGTACCAGATTTTACAGAGTGACCTTCAATATCGCTCTCATACTGGAGTAAACAACAGAGAAAAAAGCACAAGGTTGGCAGTGGGATTGAATAAATTAGCAGGAACAATGGCACTGCTCCACAATATTACATGCTATGTCACCACAATATGTACTATTCAATAGAACGTTTACTAATGTTTTCAGTTCTTTTAATTTTAGATTTAAGTCCAGACTTAATGTACTGAATGCATACTCTGTGCTCTGAATCTTCTGTGCATAATGATTAAGTGCAAGTGGTGTAAATGTGACAACAATCACAGGACAATAACTAGCTTTCAGAGTGAAATGATATAACAGAATGAGCAAAAAAAATATGGCTGGAGGACAGCAATATTATACTTGAATTTTTATTTTACACAGCAAAATGTCTGAGGCTATTGTTCAGACAGCCATCTAGTAAGTTTACTGATCAAAAAGACACCATAATCATGTCCTTTTTGAAAAATAAAAGGGTAGAAATCCTTTTAACAGCATAAACTTCATCCCAAAGAATAACTGCATACTCCTTGAAACTACAACTAATTTAACAGCAAAACTAAGGCCTCAGTCACACAAGCCTAGAGACTTGTCAGTGACCATCTGGCAACCACCAATTGCTAGGGAAAAATTTATTCTGTGAACAGTTGGTTTCTAGAGGTTGCTGGGAGGCGCTAGTGTGAAACTGGTTGCAAGAGTGTGAAAGAGGTGTACGGTGCTACATTGAAAACCTCCATGCAACTGCTTTGGTTGCTAGCAGGTTGCTGCAGTCACCAAATGCCAACTTGTCTGCAAACACTCACCAACTACTCGCTGAATAGTAGTAAAACTGTGAAATGTGCGACACAAACCGGAAATGGAGGATGTTTGCCTTCAAAGTAAACATTGTGCCTAACCACTGCAAGTAACACATTTCAAAAGGCAAAACTCTTACTCAAAAGGCGAACTTTCCCAGTTTCTGGTCTGCATTGCATTTTTTCAAGTTTCATTAGAGCTTGGAGAATACATGTAATTGGCCAGAGTTTGCAGACAAGTCGACATCTTCCGTGAAAACTATGGGCAATTTGCTAGAGACCAAAGCATTCACACAGAAGATTTTTAGTGGAGCACTTTCTTTGCAACCAATTTCAGCCACCTCCAGCAACCATTCGCCAACCAGTGGGGGGAAATACACATTTTTCCCTAGTGACCAGAGGTTGCTAGGGGGTCTCCAACTGCTCTCTAGGCCTGTGTGACTGAGGTCTAAAATAGAAATTATTCATACATGTGATAGCTTAATGCTATTGATTTTAGCCCACCTGTGGTATCTAACTGCGGTAATCTGAATGCTCCTTCCTTATTAACCAGAGACAGCGTGACTTCAGTATCACTGCAAAAAAAAAAAATATGCCTGATAATTTTCATTTTCATAAGTTGCAGATCTGATGCTTACAGTTAACACATTTACCTGTAATATGCTAGAGTACACAATCGACAACAAAAAGCCAGATGTTGCAGTTTTAACTGAAGCGTCTGCAGCACATCTCTTTATTCCTTTAAGCTTTAATGTAATGTGTGAATATCGAATGTGAATAAGGTGACAAACTAAAGAAAAAAATAACCTAAAACATCTCAGTAAGGTGTTGGGCCATTATTAACTTGAAAAGCAACTGATCACCACACATTGTATTTGCCCTTTTCTGTAAATGTGACAAAAATTATACACTTTGTCCACTTGGGTAAAAAGTAGCATATATGTAGACTTTTTCTGAGTGTGATCTTTATCTTTGATCCTTTCCAAGTGTGTGTATGTGTTTACACTGCATTAAAACTCTTCTGCCAGCAGGAAGAAGGCAATGCATTGTCTTGTCATGTTGAGGTGCTTCCTATTCAGAAAAAAATGCAGATAAAATTAAATTCATTTTTTTGACTCTAAGATACATATGTGTTCTAGGTGTAGGCAAATTTGATTACAATCCTTCATTTTTGATATGAAATCAAGGTCAGATTTTCTCCAGTCCAGATGGTGGTAATGCAGCTGTTGGGTTACTCAGAAAAAGCCCGGAGAGTAACCTGTGCTCTTTAGCAGTTTAGTTTCAGCAATAACAATAACTAGATAACATCCATTAAATAAACATAACAAAGGTGAAAAATATTTATGTCCATTGTAATTTTCATTATCTTCACAAACCTTTACAAACTTCACTCCCAGTTCATTTAGTGGTTGAGCTGATCATGGCAGAGATGAGCAATACAACAGCTTGGTGACTATCATGCATTTTCAGTTTGCTTTTTTGACTTCAACAGCTAGATGCCATGGTGGTGCAGTGGTTGGCATTTTTACCTCACAGCAAAAATGTTTCTAGTTTGTGCCTAGCTGCAGATTTTCTTTATGAAGTTTGCATGATTGTGCTAGATTAATTGGTGATTCTAAATTGACTGGAGGTGTGATTGTGAGTGTTTATGGTTGTCTGTGTCTAAGTGTTAGCCCTGTCATAGGCTGGTGACCGATACAAGGTATAACCCTCTAGCTCCTCTCGCCCTAGGGCAGCTGGGATAAGTGGTCAAGAAAATAGATGGCTGGACTTCCATAAACTATCAAATCCAAACAGGATCCACAAAGCGGTTAAGTATAAATTATCTTCACAGTGTCTTTTAAGCTGCTATTATTTCATTTTCAGTTTATTTTTAAATTAAAATTCTTACTTTCAGTCACTGTTTTGTTTGGGTTTAGCCACCAAAACTACTTGGTTAAGGTTAGAAGAAAATATGGTTTGGGTTTAAATACACCCTGTCTGGGGGTGGTGGTGTTCATTTTTGTTTTGTGTTTTCAATTATGTAAGCTCTAGGTGGCAGTTGGCCATTGGTTGAAGACAGGAGGCGTCAACTTTAAACTGG
Source organism: Heterochromis multidens (assembly GCA_015108495.1). Classification (NCBI taxonomy): domain Eukaryota; kingdom Metazoa; phylum Chordata; class Actinopteri; order Cichliformes; family Cichlidae; genus Heterochromis; species Heterochromis multidens. Next base: position 25,133 of record VUQS01011187.1, read on the forward strand.
GACCTGGTGAGACTGGCTTGGCTCCGCATACTTCCCGATTTCCCAACCAGGCCATGCTGTATGTGCTCCAGAGAGTAGCACTGTGTGAACAAGTGTCATTGAATCTGGAATGACTTTTCTACAATGTTTTGTTTGTTGTTTTGGCTGTACCCACCCTCATGTTGTTCTATCTGAAAAAGATCAATATACCAGCTGTTTGGACTGCAAATTTTGCTGTAGCACTGGCCCTTCCTGGAGAGCAGGGAGTCACATTTGTGTTGTGCTGTTGTTTCCCCTAGGCTGGGCTATAACATAACGTGGAGTTCGTCCTTGCTGTTTTTCCTCATGTTTGTTTGGGTGAGGGCTGTAGGTATAATGTAATTGTAACATTATACAATCAGGGTCACGGTAGGGCTGGAGCCTGTCCCAGCTATAATGGGGCAAGAGGCAGGTTACAACCTGGCCAGGGTGCCAGTCTATCACAGGGCTGATGCAGAGAGACAGACAACCATTCACTCCTACGGCCAATTTAGAATCACTAATTAACCTAACATGTATGATTTTGGACTGTGTGAGGAAGCTGGAGTATCCAGAGAGATCCCACTCAGGCACAGGGAGAACATGCAACTCCACACAAGGAGGCCCCAGTTGACCATTGGATTTGAACCCAGGACCTCCTTGCTGTGAGGCGACAGTGGTAACCACTGTGCACCCCCAATGTGAACCACATGTTAGGAGTTTTTTCTAGGTCCACTAGAAGTCATGCAGGTAATCTGTCTTACTTTCTTTTATCAGTGATCTAAATGGAGCGATTCTATGGGAGTGCTTGCAAGTGATAGCAACCATTTAATGAGGTGATTACACTGGAAGAAGGTTTATATAAGTGGTGTCTTAAAAAAAGAGGGACAGTGAGGACACCACTGCTTTTGTTAGAAGTTTAGAGTTTACATGAACTCGTTCACGCGGCCATAAACAGTCACTTATTTAACCACTGGTCATTTTTTACCATTTTAAGAACAATTAACTACTTCTGCAGTTCTTCTGGTGAGGTCAGACTGGTCCTTTACTCCCTTCAGAAGAGAGATTCAACTAAGTATTAGCTTTTGGAGGAGTGTTATCTTCTGTACCTCTCTCCCACTCTAGCCAACACCACAATTTATGTTCTAATTTTCTGTAGAAGAGAGTGTTACATACAATAAGACAGAGAGAAGAACATTAGCCATTAAAGTGCAGAGAGTGAAGTGGAGGGCTGCAAAGATTAGAGAAGGAAGGCTGATGGAGTGTGAGTGAGTCAGAGAGGTGAGAGACAGTATGACAGACAGACTGAATCTGCTTCTTTAGGATCTGGAGAGAACAGGTGGTGTTATGATATCTGCGCAGCGCTTTAGAGGCTGCCTCACACAAATGTTCATCTAAGCGTCCAGTTAGCGGTTACCTCAGCATCTGCTTGCAGAGAAGAGCCTCACAGCAGGACATTTAAGGCCATCAATAACCCAGTAAATGCACAGGCTTTCTGCAGCATGGAGTGCTTTTTAGGGGTGACTGGTCCTAGATCAATGGGGAACCCGTAAATCATGAGTAATATTTTTCATTATTAATGTAAATATCAAAAGTCTGATTGAAGTCTAACTGAAGGTTCAAATTTATATATTTTTTTTTTATTTTATTGGGTGGGTTTTTGCAATTTTAATATCTATTGTGCCTCATATACGAATACGAATACGAATACGAATACGAATAACTTTATTGATCCCAGAGGGAAATTCATTTGTCTGACAGCTCATCTGCTATTTATGTGAGAATTGTAAAGCCTGATGGCTGTGGGTGCGAATGATTTTCTGTAGAGAGGAGTCTTCCAGTTGTGATG
>VUQS01011192.1:3856-17966 GCA_015108495.1 Heterochromis multidens
GAGTTCATTTACATGAACAAATTGGAGTTGATTAGATATTATTGTAGGGTCTTTACCTTACAATATAAAGCGCCTTGAGGCAACTGTTGTTGTGATTTGGCGCTATATAAATAAAACTGAATTGAATTGAACTGAATTACTTTTTCACTAGGTCTATTATTGGACCAAACCTTTGGCTCAGCTAGTGAGATATTAAACAATCAATTTGATGAATTAGCAGATATTTTATACAGACATCCATACTTCCTAGACCAATTCAAACCCCAGACTTTTCTAGCACAAGACAGCTCACATTTGGAGTTTTGAGAGAAATAGCTACACAACTGTTTATTAGATTGCCAAACTTCTCTTGTAATCTATTAGTGTTACAATCTTTTTTTGTTTTTTGTTTTTTTTGTCCAGTAGTTACCTGCAATACCTGAAAAACTAGTAACATTCTTATCAGGGTCTTCTGCATTTTGTGTTTAGTGCTGATCAGGAAACATCAGAATGGGGAAGAAAGGTGGTTTAAGTGACTTTGAATATATTATAGTTGTTGGTGCCAGACAGGCTGGTCTGATCTACTGAGAAACTGCTGATCTATTCAGATTTTCCCACACATCCATCTCTAAAGTTTACAGAGAATGGTCTGAAAAAGAGAAAATATCCAGTCAGCAGCAGTTCTCTGGGCTAAAATGCCTTGTTGATGTCAGAGGTCAGAGGAGAATTAATCCATCCTGCTTTGTATCAGCTGTTCAGGCTGAGATTGGTGGTGTAATGGTGTAATGGCAATATTTTCTTTGCACACTTTGGGCCCCTTAGTATCAAGTGAGTGCTGTTCAAAGACCACAGTCTACCTGAGTACTTTTGCTTACTGCTGGAAGGAGGATAATATAACTGGTTTCTTTGACATGACAATGAATTCACTGTACTCACATGGCCTCCACAGTCACCAGATCTCAATTTAATAAAGTACCTTAGGGATGTAGTGGAACGGGAGATTCTCATCATGGATGTGCAGCTGACAATTCTGCAGCAACTGTGCGATGCTATCATGTCAATATGGACCAAAATCTCTGAGGAATGTTTCCAGCACTTTGTTGAATAAAACATACTTTGTGTCCCAGAATTAGGCAGTTTTGAAGGCAAAAGGGGGTCCAACCCAGTACTAGAAAGGTGGGAAGGTATTACTGATGAAGTAGCCGGCAGCTTTGCGGCTTCTGGGAGATTAGAAACAGAGACTGAAAGCATGTGTTTCACAGCAAAAGTTGGAGAGACTGGTGTAATCATAATCATGACTGTTACTGCATGTACTGAAACTTAGGCTGTGTTGAAAGTGATAAGTAAATCTTAGAAGGTTTGATCTAGTAAGATTGCCATCGGGACGTTAATGGAAAAGTATAAATGGTTCACATTCAGACATAATGCCCACACATTCAGAAGCTGTCAGACTGTCAGATTAATGTCTGAAAAAGGCTGAATAAAAGAAAAATACACTCTGTGGGCAGCACTATTTCTTCTTCCTGTACTGAGGGCAAACTACACAATACAGTGACTCAGTGTCTCCTCCTCAGGTATATGGATGTCTTTCATAATTCCTAAACTGTTATTTCTTTGCACTCTGTTGATAATTTCAGGTAATTTTTTGATGTTTGAAACTAAAAATCTTACCAAAATGACACTGTAAACAAATTATTTGCCATATGTGACTTATGGGGTTATGGGAGTGGTTCCCAAACTGTGGGGGCTGCCCCACTGGACAACCAAGGGAAAATATTTATTCAGCGGAGTGAAACTAAGCTGAATAAATGTGATTCTTGTATGGAAAAGAAACAAACAAAACTCTGTTGAATTTCACTAAAATTCATCTTGGATTCTGAAGTGGGGCATGCCACAAAAAGTTTGAGAATCACTGGCTCATGGTGAATATTTTGCAACACTGAAACAAGTTTCTGCACCTGCTTACTTTTTCTTTTGCAGAATTTTGACTCGCTATTTTACATGTCCATAGAAACTAACATAAGCCACCAAACTATAACTTGCAGTAAATCTACTGTGACACCAACTCATAGGCTAACTCACAAAAAGCTATCAGCTAAAACTGGAGGTGACAAGATGATGGGAGAGAAATCAGTTTAAATTGGCTGGATGAGCAATGAGTCCATGCACATAGTGGAGAAAAAATAACAAAAATGGTGAGTGAGTGAGTTACAAACTGATGGAAAAAAATGAAGTGAAATGGATTGAAAGAGAAAAGATGGGAATAAACTGACAAGCTTTTCCACAGTAATGAGGACAGATTAATTCAAAGCCACGTGCTACTGCTATGGTACTTAATTAACTGCCTCTGTGTAAAGGCAAAGTTATGAGTTTGACAGCAGCTCCTTTCTCTTTCTTCTTTGTGGCCCTCCTCCTCTTTTTCTTCCTACTCATCTTTCATTAAATACACCCACACGTGCTCTGTCCCTTGAAACATCTAGGATTATAGAAAAAAAAGAATATATTTGAAATATCTAGGGAGCAGGTGGTAAAGTCAGTTCTTTAAAGTGAAAAAAAGGACAACTTCTTTTTCTCAATTGCATCATTGTGCAAAGTGTGTTTCCCTTAGATAACATTCTCAGGTTTTTAGCACACTGGTAAGACTTTTTTTTTCACAGTCAAAAGGGGACATAATTAAAATAAAAGACTTGGTCAGACATAATTTCTGCATTTGGTTGTAAAACTGTACATGTCTGATTTTTGTAGGGACTCTTTAATGTTTCCAAATTGACAATTGGTGTTTAACTTTATAAATTTTGCTGAAACACTGGAATATGAATGACATGCGACGCAGCCAAATCTGTAGAGTGGAGAACAGAATAAAATTATCCATTCTTTTTCAATTGTCAAATTCAAATATCATTTAAGTTAAAAAATATTTGACACACAGCTTTGGTTTTAATGTTGCTCACTTATTTTAAACAAGAACTTTAAGCAAGTGATTGATTATTCAGCCTCCATTTCTCAGCAGACAAGGAAGTGACAGAAAGAGAGACATGCTGTGTGTGTGATGAGATTCAATTCAATTCAATTCAATTTTATTTATATAACGTCAAATCACAGTCACCTCAAGGCACTTTAAGGTAAGGTAAAACTCTACAATACTACAGAGAAAACCCCAACAATCAGACAACCCCTTATGAGCAAGCACTTGGCGACAGTGGGAAGGAAAAACTCCCTTTTAACAGGAAAAAACCACCAGCAGAACCAGGCTCAGGGAGGGGCAGCCATCTGCTATGACTGGCTCGGGGTGACGGGAGGAAGACAGGGCAAGAGACACACTGTGGAAGAGAGCCAGAGATTAATAATAACTAAGGAATAAATACAGAGTGGTGTAAAAACACATGGTGAGTGAAAAGAGGTGAGAGAAGGAGACACGCTCAGTGCATCATGGGAAGCCCCCAGCAGCCTAGGCCTATGCCAGCATAACTAAGGGAGGATTCAGGGTCACCTGATCCAACCGTAACTACATAACTACACAGTTTTGAGCAAAAGTAAATGCAACAGCAGAGTGACACTCTGTTTCAGCTCACTTTGACAATATTGCTATTGGTTACCAAATAACTGATCAATTCAATATTTTGAGAAACAGTGAGGAATCACTGTGGTAGCACATAAAACATTAAATATTTGGTTGCACTGGGTGACCTTAAAGTCTGATGCTTAAAGCAATATCCTGATGATTTATTGTTATAGTCATAACGTTAATTGTTTCTGTTGTGGTAGTTGAGGCCATTGTTGCCTGAAGCTGCATTCTGCAGCCCTGATTCCAGGTTATTACACAAAAAATAACCACACACATTTCCAGGTGATCAGCACACTTCATGAAGTTTGCTTTAATGGGTTACTAATATAGAATTAGATATAAACAGTCAGTTTTGTGTTTAAGAGGTAATAACTTGCTATTTCCATTAATTACCTTCTTGTTACCAATCCCAAAAAGTTGAATCTGTTCATCTGGACGTGGCGTTTTTTGGTGGGAGAAACGTTTCATTACCAACTGGTAACTTCTTCAGTCTCAGCTGACTGCAGACTTCCCCAGCCTTATAAACAGTACATAGCATAATGACAGAAACCAGCACCATTGACTAACAATGGGCCATTTGGTCAGTTTCAGTTTGAAGTCTGCAGTCAGCTGAGACTGAAGAAGTTACCAGTTGGTAATGAAATGTTTCTCCCACCAAAAAACGCCACGTCCAGATGAACAGATTCAACTTTTTGGGATTCTTTTACCTGGATTATTGAGCATGCATCAAAGGTTCTTGTTACCAACTTTTTTTGTTGTAATAGAAAATGCTTATTATTATTCTTTTATGTGTTTGCTTCTTGCAGTACTGTTTCAAATATAGTTTAGTTAAAGTTGGTTTTCTATGTTGGCTGCCCAACCAGTCATTTTTGGTCTGGGGTCAATAGTGTGTTAGGATGTTATCTAAGAGGATTCTTAGAGCTCTTAAAGATGACATTTGTGAAACTGTATGGTGAAAAGGAAGCAAGTTATTAAAAAAAATAAACCCAAAAAACAAAATATTTTGTAACCTCTCAGCAACACACACACATGTATATAAGTAAATGTAAAAACAGTTTAGTTTTATTTTTGATTTCCTGTTTTGCTTTAGGCACCGAAACTATTTGGTAAGGTTTAGAAAATATCATATTTGATTGATATCACTTTGCTGCTTCACTTTTGATTTAGATTACTTTTTAAATGTTTCTGTGATACAGTGAAGAACACTTACAATGATGTCATAAGTTTCAAAAACTTTTATTGGCAAACAAATAAAAAATTTGTTTTGCCAGGGGTGCCACTGCCAAAACCTTTGGCAATGACTGTATGATTGGTTATCTGAAAAAGGGCAACCGTAGGGAAGCAAAAATACAGATGGCAGGACATTTGTTGTTACAAATGCATGACAAATATATGCTACAAGAAAATATATCACTTTCGAGACATAATTATATTGCAGTTTAGTTGTCCAGGAACAAAATTTTTAGCAGAAAGAGCTTGTTTGATATAAGACAAACCACAGGCCTGGGAACTAATTTTTCAGTTTCAATATTTTTAGTGAAAAAAAGATTTGGGTTTGAAAAAAGATGTTCTATTCAGTAAACTTGTCATTATTCATTAAAGAGCAGAAGGAAAATAATGTAATAGAACATTTAAACTTTAGGTGTTCAGGTGAAAAAGAATAAATTAAAGAACAAAGAGAAAAATAAGACATTACCCAAACAGACGGACCTGGAATTTAAAGGTCAAATGAAAAGAAAAAGAAGAAAAATTTGCTAAAAAGTATCCTGTTTGCCTTTCTATAGTTTGAACAGAAGCACAAAACTACTCATAGTAACGCTGTAAATAAGTGTGCATCTCACAAGAAAAGGAAAACTGTATAGCCCTGTGACCCCAGCTGTTACATGAAAGGAACTATGGAAACTCTTTGAGTTTCCATTATGTTTGTGCTGCTCATGCAGGACTGCTGGGCAAGCAATTGTTATTCAACTGGCTGTATAAGGACAGGAATCACAATGAAGGAAAATAAACTGTGACTGTTCTGTATGTGTACTCACTAAAGATACAATACAGCAGCATTTACATTCAAATTCCATTTACAGATGAGACCGCAAAACTATTTCACTTAGATATTTGCAAATGACTTTTCAATATCATAATATATTGAATAAATAAATTATGTATATGTATTAAAAATTTGGTGATTGGCTTTATTCAGTGCCATCAGGTCAGATCTTTTTGTTTTATAACCAAATACCTGCACAATTAATTACATTAACGTCAGTTTTACTTAATGTACACTGGTAATTAATAGTGCAAAATATGCAAACCTGTCAGCATGATAAACATTTGAGCTGCCAAACATCATCATCAGCATGTTATGAATTTAATTATGATCATGTTAGCATTCTGGCATTGTTTGATGGTTTTTCAGTTTTTCTGGTAAGTACACTTGGTTTCAAGCCTGTTTTTTTTTTCAGCCAAAATGAACACTATTTCACATCGCATTGAATTGTATCCATGGCTAGTGTCAGCTGATAATTTGCTGACTTTCTTTCTTTCAAATAACAAATAGGCCTTATATTGGAGGAGGGATAAGATAACATCAGCATGCTGATTATACATACAGTCCTGTGGTTTCTGAGGACTCTATGTGGCCCTGTGAAAAACTAAGTATGCCCTTACTGCTTCCACAGGAATTAAGAGAGTAAGTAGCAGCAGCCAGGTGCTGATAATCAAATGCACTTGATTAACTGATCATCAGCAAGTGTGAGCACCTCTATAAAAGCAGAAGTTTTGGCAGTTTGCTGGTCTGGAGAATTCAGATGTGTGTTAACACGATGCCAAAATCTTCTCAGGAGTGGACCTCCCAGCAAATTCACCCCAAGGTCAGACCATGCAATTGTGAAAAATTTGAGATTTACATCTCAGACTCTACAGGCCTTAGTTAGCATGTTAAATATTAAAGTTTATGACAGCACAATTGGAAAAAGACTGAACAAGTGTGGGTTGTTTGGAAGGGTTGTCTGGAGAAAGCCTCTTCTCTCTAAATAGAACATGGCAGCACAGCTTAGGTTTGCAAAGCTACATCTGAACAAACCACAAGACTTCTCAAACAATGTTCTTTGTACAGACAAGACCAAAGTGGATGTTTGGCTACAATGCAGAGTGCCACATTTGGTAAAAACCAAACACAGTATATCAGCACAAACATCTCATACCAACTGTCAAGCACGGTGGTGGAGGGGTGATGATTTGGGCTTGTTTTGCACCCACAGGACCTGGGCACCTTGCAGTCATTGAGTCGACCATTAACTCCTCTGTATATCAAAGTATTATAGAGTCAAATGTGAGGCCATCTGTCTGGCATCTAAAGCTTAGCCCAAATTAGGCCATGTAACAGGACCATGATCCCAATCCCACCAGCAAATCTACAACAGAATGGCTGAAAAAGAAAAGAATCAATATGTAGCAATGGCCCAGTCAAAGTCCAGTCTGAGACCTTACGAGAACCAGTGCCTGCATATCTCAATGAATTGAAGCAATACTGTAAAGAAGAGTGTGCCAAAATTCCTTCACAATGAAGTGAGACACTGATAAACTAATGCAGAAAATGATTAATTCAAAGTATTAGTGGTAAGTTTAAAGCTATTGAATCATGGGGTGTAATTAATTTTTCACAGAACTGCATAGAGTCCTTTGTAAGCTTTCTTTTTCACATGACTGCACCTTGCAAAATGTCTCTGAAATGTACCAGACTAGTTACAGTGGTACTACTTTAGTAGGCTGCACAACTGGGAATTCAGAAACGAGCATGCTCCAAATTAAACAAAATTATTACAAAATGAAAGTTAACTTGAGATTTATTGTTTACCTCTGAATTCACTTTTTTTGTCCTTAAGAAAATGTGAACTTTTCATTATATTGTTTACTAATTTTTATAAGTTTAAACTCATTTATATAAGTTTTATAAGTATATAAGTTAGCATTTCCTTAATCTTTTGCCCAAGTGAATGGAATGGATGATGTTTGCTTCTCTAATGTTTGTTTTATCCAACCGTGAAGCCCTTTGCAACTGTGTGTTTTAAAAACTGCTATACAAATAAAGTTATTATTGTTTGGGAGGCTGTAATTCATTCTAAAAGCCTTATATTATCTGTTGCTGTATGAGCAAAAATAAAAAATAAATTGATTAAATTTAAACTTCATACATCAAACATACTGTTCCTTTAAACTCTGTGCAACGCTGCTGTTCCCATGTCAAGTTTAAGTGTTTGAAGTTATTTTAAGCAACTGCTCACTTGTCACCTTATGAAATGCGATTAGCTGAAAAATGAGCAACAACCAGTATGTAAGGCTTTCTGAGTAATAATTTCAACTTCTCTCTTCCACTTTTACCAAACTGTGTATTTCTTTCTGTGAAGCAGCTCTTCAAAGCAAACCCCCTTATCTGTGTTTTTTTTTTAACACACTGGTTGAGCTAGAAATTATGGTAATAGTTTTGGTCAATCAAGATGTCCAACCATCACAAAAAGAGAACTGTCGCAGACACAGATAATGAGAGAGCTTCCTGTAGACCTCTCTGGCTCTGTAGTGGAAGCCAAGCTATTGATTACAGCTCTGTGGGGGACCATTGATTTTTTTTTTTTTTTCTCAGAGTGAGCGAGAGGACTGAATCCACTAAGCGGAGGGAGGGTTGGTTCAACTTCAGCAGCAACAGGACAGTGGATGGTAAATGGGGTCAGGCTTGATTAAGTGAGTGAGTAAGCCACTTTCTTTTCCTGATTCATGTTAAGCACTTTTACAACCATAACACTGCTATTCAGTCTCTCATTTGAAGATCCCTGTCTAACGTGTAATGATAATGGCAGCACTTCTTTCTGCAAACATTTTTGTCTGTTTGTGGGTGACATCTGGGCATGATTTTCCAGACTTTTGGTTATGGCGATGGCCTAATAAGATGTGGTTTGCACTAATGTGCTGCAATTTCTGTGTATACTACTACTGCTTTTCTAGACTTTGCAATGGCAACCACTGGTAGTTCAGGCTATTGGATATAAGTTGTTACATACAAATCTGTATGTTTTGTTACTGATTTCGGTTAGTGCTGACTTGCCTTTTGAATGTAGAGGGTTACAGTACTTAAAATTGCATTATTGGGCTACACACATGAGGTCCATTAGGTTTTATCTTTTAACAAATGATAATCCTTGGGACTTTTTTGCTCCCAAGCACCCTCTTCTTATGTATTTATCTTGTGACATTGTGACTAAAAACTGCTAAATGAAACAAGTAACTACTTTTTAAATGCATGATTAAAATTTGGTATGAGGTGTTACACTGTAGTTTAACATGGTGTTTCCCGGGATTCAGTTTTTCACCCCAAAAGGAGCAGATGCTACATTTAAACTCTGGGTTTGTGAAGGGCTTTCAAAGATCTGTACTCCAAACTCTGATGTAGTCATGTTCTTTGAAGAACTGTGGAACAACTTTAAACTGAATAGAAGATATTATTCAAGCTTCTACAGCTGAAAAGTTTTAGAAAAACAAATTAGCAGCCTCCAATAGACACTAATTTAAAAGAAATAATATAAGACTATTTAATAAGAATTTTATCATTTTTTTTACATCTTGTTCATCATAGTTAAACTTTATTATAGTTCAAATTATAAAGTAAGTGTATGGAATATCTAAGCAGAGGATTGGAAATCGGGTTGTGCTGCTACAACTCAGTGAATGCACGACAGTGGTATGTGGAGAAAGGCAAGCAGAGATGTTGCAAAGGTGGCTAGTATGAGAAATAGCAGATGTTAAATCACAGAGTGCTCTTACTTGCTAATGCTAGCTCTGTTTTCACACAATGGACAGATTAAAACTGATCTCAGAACAGTGAAAGCAGAGCCAGCAGCAGCTTTTCTAGCATGCTTGTCTCCTATCAGTCTCCTGTTAATCCAAAATGCATAAAACACCAGAAAAAGCTGCTGGCCTCTCAGCTTGACGAGCTGAAGCTATTGTTAATGGGACAGAGGCACGTCTTTGAGAATGACAGAAGCTACAGATTCTAGTGGCTCTGAGTCAAGCAGAGTCAATTCTACTTCCAGAGACAATAGCCAACTGCAACATAAGAGGGAAAGTAATTTAAAGGATGCATATAGGCAACATGAGAAGTTGGGAATCTATTTGGGATGCATGTAGATAGACTGCTTTCACTTTGGTAGGTTTTAGTTGAGTTTTAATTGAATTCACTGGGCAAGCACTGCTTGCATTGCTTGCCCTGATAGAATGTCACTGATATATTCTTCAGATTAGCAGATTAATGTGAACATATAGTTCAATTATTATAATAAAAGTGCACCAGACTAAATGCACAAAAGGATAAAAGAACACGGTTTCATGCAAATACATTCAAATATTTGGGAAGAGGTCAGTTACGTGTGAGATTATGTCTTTAAAAGAAATTAGACTCAGCTATTTTTACTTGATTTGTATTCAGAAGAATTATAAAAATATTGAACAAAGAATAATGAACCTCCATTTGTAAAATGCCAAATAACTATTAGCATTATTGTGAACACCACAAAAAAACAAAAACAAAAGAACAAAAAAAACAATCCCAAACCAACAAACATAAACATTTATAGACCAAATGTTACACTCAACAACATAAAAAAAAACATAATACACATTAAATCATAATATAAGAATGTTTTTCTACTAAAAAAGTAAATTTTCCTCTAAAATCACCTATTTCCAATGTATCATCCAGAGTTGAAGTGATGAGTTTGTGAGTGAGTTGCCCAGATGGATGGATTGATGGAAGGGGTGAAGATAACAGAGAAATATTGTGTGATGACCCTGAAGTAGATAAGCACAGCCCGCAGGCTATCAAATCATGACTTTCTGAGCTCCAAACCAATGGCCTGCATGCTGAAGTGTAGAGGGAGCAATAGAGAGAGCAAGTCAGAATAAGTAAATTGGGAAGCAAAGTGGGAGGGCAGATGTCGATGGCAGCCAACTAACTGGATTAGCATGTGTAATAATACCAGCAAAGGTTAATGTTTATAGATGCAGAAAGGCTAATGCGGGGCAGTACTCCATAATAGTTGACAGGTCAATGGGATTGGTTAATAGTCATACTAAATGGCTTGTGATTACTGCCTGAGATGGCCTGTAATGGATGTGACCATCTCTCTAAAAGGCACAGATGAACATATAGAGGATGATCATAACGCACTTATTTCGATGCAGATTTACAGAGACTGACTGATATTAAGTCTGGACATGTACATGGAGAGCAGGGGAAAAAAAGCAGCCCTCCCCAGAAGCTGAATTTAATAAATGGTTAGGAAATAGAAGGATTTCTTCTCTGGTAAATATAAATATCTTTTTTTCCCCCAAAGTTTACCGACTGACAAACTGATTGACACTGTAACACAAATATTGTACATTAAACTTGTTAAATAATAATAATCCACAATACCCAATGACATTTTCAGCATGCTTACTGAATTTGTAAATGGTTAAAGCTAAGTGATTTCATTATCATCAAAGTGAACTGTGTGTGAAGTTTTATTAATTCAGAAGCAAAATTTCTTGCTCAAAGGCATCTTTACTATGAATGTATGCAATTACTTTGGCTCAACGACAGTGCCTCTGGAGAAGATGTGAATGAAAATTAGCATGGCTTATTGCTAGAGGCATTAGAGTTTTTTTAAGCCGGCAGTGATGGGGAAGGCTACCACCGACCAAAAATAGGATCTAGTGAGAGACCAAGGTGCTCTAAAAACTGGGCTCATGACAGGATGCAAAAAGAAAGAAGAGTCAGATGAGACCGCGAGACAAGAATATCAGGGGAATCAGCTTGCGTGTAAGCCCTGACATTCAACTGGGGGGTATATGACATGGTTATTAAAAAATTGTCCCACTTAAGAACAGAAGTGTAAGTCAAATTTGAATTTTCATAGTTTCACTTTAGTCACTTCACATAAATCGTGTTTGATTTGGTATTGCCTGTAGCTCCACTTCTGGTAGTTGATTTTATGGATTTGTTACAGTTCATGTAACGTGTAAGAAAAAACTGAAGCTAAAAAAACTGCATTAATTGATTTTCAGGCCACTTGGCAGCACAATATAAAGATCTAATGTCATTATTAAAAATATTGTAATATTATGAAGATGATTTTACTATTTACTGCTACTAAATAGTATGCTATTATTACCAGCTAAATGTAGCTTTACTTTTGGTGTTGGGCATGTAGTTTGCAGTGGGTTTATCAGAGCTACTTTTGCAGAGAGCTGCCTGCTGTAGCAACACGTTTTGAGAGTGATGGAAGTGGCATGAGACAGTGAAGTCTTAGCTGACATAATCAAAACAAAAGGCTGAAAGATGCTAAAGAAAGGTAGAGCTGAGAGAAGCAGCAAAAGCGTACAAACCTTACTCTAACATCCAGACATAATTCCTGATTTCTTGTTATTGCACCTTTATACTTCATCTCAACTCAACTCTCAACAACTTAAAATTTATTTACAATAAATGTGTAGCCATCAGTGTTAGGTGTAAGGCATTAACGCATTACTGTAATCACCTTACATTTTTCACTAACACAGTAATGTAGCGTGTTACTGTACTGAATTCAGTAATTACATTACAGTTACAATTATGTTGTTATTTGCATTACAAAGGTTCTTCGGTTCTCTGCACGCCGAGTGGATAGAAAAGAAAAAAATATCAAACAAAAATGCTTTTTTCTTCCTACGCCCTTGTGCTACAAACAGCGGATTTCTGTCCAAAAGTAATATAACGAGTAGTGTAACGAATTACTTTCTCTGGCGAGTATTAGGCAACCAGAGGTTGGAATGTCCGCAAATAGTAGGGGACTGAAGCAGTCGAGGATATTTTTTAATAATTCCCCTCATGGCAGAAAGTCCCACAGACAAAACTTTAAAGTCTTTGGAGTCATAAATCAGTGTAGAAACCTTTGGGAATCTTTGAGAAATTTGCGACGTTTTGTCACGATATGCAGGCAGAAAGGACCCAAATGCAGACGCCACAGGCAGACAGATGTAAATAAAACACAAACCTTTATTTGGGTTGAATGCAAAGTCCAGAAACTCAGAATTCATGAAACAGAAACAGCAAACTAAATCCTTTGACTGACAGAGAGCATACAGGGAAAACAACAGCATGACACAACAAAGACAAAGGGAGGACTGCGGCTATAAATACACCGAGGCTGATTAGGGGAATGGGGAACAGGTGGGTAAACAAACAGGTGCAACCAATTGAGGGAAACAATATAAAGGAAGTAAAACTTAATGTAAGACACACAGGACAAAGGACTACCAAAATAAAACAGGAAGTAACAAAACTATAACTATGAGCAGAATTAGATGTGAAAGAAAAATACAAAACTCAAAACATCACAAATACAAGAAACCAAAATACAAAAACTGAAACTCCCAGGGTTCAAACATTAGGATATAGTATTTTATAAGGTGTACTGTGCAAATAACAGAATGTGAACTGGCAGGAACAATCCTCATAATCCTATTAGGGAGAAATACAAATGTGTAGCTGTGAATTTTTATTAGTTCATTGTCATACCTTCTACTTTTATTAAATGTCAGTTAAAACAATGTGGCCGCTTCAATTTAATATTTAGTTGTCAAGTCATTTTTTATGAGGTCCACATATTAAATATACATAGTATCTTCCCAGTATACTCAGTCTCTATTTAAAATTTGAGAAATTACGATTGAAACCAAACAATAGGAAACTGTGTACATGGAGCGTGACAATACAGGAAGGATGAAATTGCTTTTAGATGCTTGGTATGGCAGCAGAGAGAGAGAAAAAAAGAGATAAAATAAATAAAGAGAAAAGGACACACATGACAGTAAATTGGAGAGTGAGCGACAGTGTGTGTTTTCCACTGAGGCTCAGCGTCAGGAAGCTGGAGCCGCTTGACGGATGGAGCCTTTAATTGACTCCATCGACGTGGGACGAACGTTCGCCAATCATCAGAAGAGCTGATGCAAAACAACGGAGGGCTTTTGTCTCTAACAGAAGGGCCTCCATTAGACCAGATAATAGGCCAAGCTGTTGATATCTCTCGCCCTCTGTCGTTTCTGTTGAAGGTAGACGCACTGTGTCTCAAACCCATCCAGATGTTTTTTGCCTTTCCATCCTCTTAATATATCTGCTTTCAGAGTGCTTCACTAAATTTTGGTCTTTTTTCCCTCAGTGTCCTGGTGTAGTCACTCCAAACCATGTTAAAAGCAACACACAATCCCCTTAGTTAGAAGTCTTGATAATCTGATAATAATTGATCATTTTGTTAATTAATAAATTAACAGGAAGGAACATTGATCAGTTCATGAATGAAATACATGGCTGGGGTTGTTATTCAAAAAAGTAATGTATTACATATTACTCGTTACTTTTCTTAAAAGTAATGCAGTACGTTACTTAATTACTCGCCAGAGAAAGTAATTCGTTACACTACTCGTTATATTACTTTTGGACAGAAATCCGCTGTTTGTAGCACAAGGGCGTAGGAAGAAAAAAGCATTTTTGTTTGATATTTT
>VUQS01011197.1:28952-39466 GCA_015108495.1 Heterochromis multidens
TTTTTTTTTTTTTTTTTTTTTTTTTTTTTGTGTTTTTTTTTTTTTTTTTTTCGTCTTTGGTGGTGGGTCTTGGCCTCAGCAGTTCTGTGCCTCTATGTTGTGTTGTGCGTGGTTTTCTTTATGTGAGAACACATTTTAAACCCTTAGCCATACATGAAATGAAACCCTAAAGCACAAAGAACATTTTATTATCGCTGTACCTTTGATCTCCAAGTACTTCCTATCTCTTTCCTCTTTCTCTTTCCTGTCAAAGTTATCTTTCCATGTTTTATTCACCCATCTGCACCAAGGGCTGTGTAAAATGACACACACAATAAATTGGCTGCCCTCAAGCCTGTCGTGTTTATCTGTGTATGAAACTGCAGGGGCCCTTTGGACCTTTTCTCTTCAGGCTATTGCATATTTGTGAGAGAAAATAAAATTTGCAAATCTTTATTAATTTTTCAGATATGTTCAGCCAGTTAAAAAGCACTTATCATTTCTATATGTCATGTAACAGTTGTTCATAAAAGGATATAATTACATACAAGACAAAAGCCTTTGTGACACTAAATTGTGCTGCTTTGAAATTATATGATAAAGGTCTACATTTGGAAGGTGTACATTGACACCTAAATTAAACTCATATTTATGCTGCATGGTACATATGTGAGACGTCAGAACAGTTGCTCTAAGCCTTTATAGTCTATTATGTCTCATTACCATAACCATAAAGTTTTACAGCTGTGTCATTTTATGCTTTTGTAGGGTTAAGTATCGTCATTACTCATCACCCCATTAATTATGTATAAAAGGTTAAAGTATGTTTTCTATATGCTGAGTCCCCTTGTTTAGTAATTTGCTCTGAGTGCTATGTAAATATTCTCTGTGCAGATAAAAAGAAAACATATTCAACGGATCCTGCTTTTAAAACATGTCCTGCATTAGTCATCTGTTTCATTAGCTGGATTTTCTTCATACTGTATTCATCAAGGCCAAATTTTTATTCTTTAACAGTGTTGTGGGAGGGCATTTAAGAACAAACTGTTTACAGTAGCACTGCAAATGAAATCGTCCCAAGGCAGTAAGTGATGTAACACCGCAATTCAATATTACAATACCAAAACACAATTTAAGATCTCCCAGCCTGCTTAGCCAGCAGCATTTTTATTCTTTTGTTTTAGCCATACTTATTTGTCCCGGTTTAACACTGAACCCCGCTGACTACTGTAAGGAATTGTTTCTCCAGTGAGGCACCTCAAAGCCCCAGTCTCTCCTTCCTTTTCCAGCGTTTTCCTTGATGTAGAAAGACAGGGTTGAGGAAACAGAAAGTACAGCAGCAAGAGAAGCCCATGCTTCAAACAAGGCCGGAGGTGTGCTTCAGGAGTTGAAGGGGTAGTTCCCTTTACTCTCCTCAAGGACATCGCCTTACTTTTTTTTTTTCTTCTTTCACTCTCTGGCTGGGCACTGTCACTTCAATATGTAAGTTTGATAAAGGGTAAAGGAGTCATCCTGTTTGTAAAGGGGCGGAAAACGGGTACTGTATAGGAAAGGGATTTAAGAGTGTGGTGAGGGGGTTTCGATGGATGATGAAAGGAGGACCAAAAGTAAGATGTGGAGGCTGAAAGGACAAGGTTAACAAAAAGGGGATATGGTAAAGAGGAGACATAAAAAACAGTCTAATTCATGTAAGGTGAATAGATATAAAAGCTGGTTTAAGCAAAGGTAGACAAAGGGGTGAAAAGGATGTAAAAGTTTATTGGCTTCAGTAGATTCAGTCGAGTTTGAGTTCAGAGCAGGTGAAGTGTACTTCCAGAGTTACTTGTAAAGTTATGAGCAGCAGACTGTCAAAAAGATGAACCACCGATCACACGGATGCAAAGATTTCCAGTGTCAGCAAGGAACATTAGCCATCACACAGTGTTTGGTTTAGGGCAGACAAAGACTGCCCTAAACACCTGTGTGTTGGTGGTACACTTCGGGCATTGTCTGAGGGCAGATTAAAAAGAAAAGGAAAAAAAAGATGAAATGGAGCAGAAAATTTGAAGACTTGTTCTCTTAAAATGTCTGTCTGTGCCCTTCAGTAGAGCCCGACCGATATATCGGCGGCACTGATATATTCGCTGATATTAGCTATTTGCCGATATATTGGTATTGGCATTTATAACGGTTGGTAAATGAAAATTAAATTAAAGAAGATACGGGAGAAACACCCTTTAACCTGGTTATGAGTATTGACGATGCATCGTTTGTCCACCAGAGGGCACTCTGCAACCCTCTTGGCAACACATGCTTGAAATGCCACAAACACAACAACCAGCTGATTCAAGCCAAGTCAATAAAATAAGATTATTTTTTAACAGCATGGTCATGTTATCTTAGTAAGGACTCATGAATAGCTACAACATGTTAGGGAAATCTGCTTGGTTGTGTGTGTCTGAAACAAAAAATATCAGCCGGTATATTGAATTTTTAAATCACCAAATATTGGTATCGGTATCGATTTTAAAAGTCTTATATCGGTTGGGCTCTATTCTTCAGTAACCTCTACATGCAGTATTTCAGTTCCTGTCTATGGCTGTTGCACAGCACTTAATTATTATTGACATACCTACTGGAAACCTTGTGGAATGGTTATTTTTAAACCAGTGCTTAATTTTTAAATCAGGAATCAGCCCCAAACACAGAGATGAAGATTTTCAGCTGCTGTAGAAACATGGTGGAGCAAACATGCCTTGAAGAAGACTCACCGCCTTTGAATAGCACATTCTAAGTAAAGGGACGACACTGTTTATTATACATGTATACACTAATTAAAAGATAATTATGGATACAAATGTTTCATATCTGCTAACAGATCCAGGTAAACACATGAGGCAGTTTCTGAAATAGAATTAGTAGCAATAACGCTATGTTGGTTAGTTTATTACACTACGAGCTATATTCTTGAACCTAAACAGAGGCTATGAGCTGCATCATCCTACAGACACAATATTTGCTGTGTGCTTTTGTGTCCTGCAAATCTGTTACAACTTTAACAAATAATAGTTGAGTTTAATGTATGTCAAAAATAAATTATTTTGCTCCACTGAAGGTGATACAAATTTTGCTAGTGTCTGGCCATTTTTAATACTACACCTTATTATTTGTGTTTCATTATCAGACCAGCTAAGTACAGACAAATCTGTGTGTCAGTAGTTTTTCAGCTTGTTTACAATGTAAAAAACATGAACAAAAAGAGCCCCCATTTATCATCTATTTTTACAACTAAATATCACAAATACAATGTGTGCTCTAGAGGAATGGATCTAACATTGCCTAAGCTTTGTCTGAGGTAATGAGGCCTTACATTCGAAAGCCGTGGTGAGATGATGGTGAGGCAGAAAGACAGATCTAGAGGATAAGAGAGAGTCAAACAATCCTAGGATTTTCCCTAATAGCACGCTTTCTTCGTCTCTTACCATTAGCTGCCTGCACTACCCCTCACCCCTCTCCACCCTGTGTGGCTTGCCCATCTGTGTGTCCTTCACCCTCAGGTAAACTTTGGCCTGACCTTTTTGCATTAAGGGATAAGTAAATGGTAGGGGGACATATTCAAATAGGGGAAAGTTACCTCATAGTTACATACAGGGAAGGACAGCGAAGATTAATAAGATGGAAGTTTTAATGAAAGGGGTTATTGAGGAAAGGATTTTAGAGCTGAATTCACACATGCCTTTAGACCTGAACCCCCCAGCTTTTAGTTCTTTGTTTGTTTGCCTGTTGCAGGGCTAATTATATCCTGCCAACAGCCTGTCAAAAATTAAGAATTAGTGACTTAATAAAATTAAAAAGATAGACAGTAATAGCATTCATACTGAGCTGCCTGTAACTTTTAAGTATCCATTTATACCTGCAGACATGCCAAACAAACAGTACCTCTGGCACGGTAAAAAGTTGGAGGCTAATCAGTGTGCAGATTATCAGCACAGGAATTTGTGGCGTATTATTTGTTTGTATAAACTGTGTGATGACACTAGTGCACAACAGCCATACAAAACCCATGTCTATAAGAAGACACTCATTTGTCTTGGTTACTAGTGTAAGAGACGTCAAGCCACCCCTGTGATCTCTGGTCAACTGAAAGCACACCGAATTACAAAGTATAGAAAATATATTGGGGGGAGAAAGCTGCTTGTGAGAAATAAATGCCCTTAAAATGATTAGTTTTAGTTTGTGAGAGGAATTACAACTAGATTGGAGATTACTACATGCTGACAGTGCACATAATAAATGTCACTTATATATCCACATTGGTTCTTTAGGTGAGCTGTAATGACTGGAAGTATTAAATTATTCTCAGAAGTGTTCATAATAAAGGTGAATAGACAGCTAAATTAAAAGTTTGACATTTTATAAATTACATGAGTTGCATGTTAACTTTTTTTGCTGAGCACTATATGACAAGATCACTGTTACCTTCATGTCTTCCTGTGAAGAATGAAATTGGAACAAGGTAGTTAGCTTGGCTTACTACAAAGACTAAAAGCAGGGTAAATGGCTAGCTTGGTTCTTTATATAAAAGATGGATGTAACCACTGTGACTCGCCCATTTGTTTTGTGACATTTTGGCAGTGGTTATCTTAGTTATCTTGTTTATTTAGCGTGACAAGCAAGGGGTGGATGTGAAACAAAGGGAACTGATCAGTCATAAGACAATTTTGTCTTTTACAAAGTAGCCACACCATAACGCATACCCAGCTTCAGAATCCATTTTGCTCTAGTTAGGACAATAATTTTAAAAAATGAATGTCATACTGTATTAAATAAGACTTTAAACTAGAGACTGAGACTGTAAACCCAGTAGGATGGTTTTTACTGAGGTAATACATCAGGAGAGAAGTAGTCATTTTTTCTTAGACTGCTACAGTACTGTGCAAAAGTCTTAACCATTCCTTCATTTCTTCATTTCTTTGTATTTTGCTGGGAAAATGGGAAGTAGATGCAGTGATTTATTGAAATGTGCAACCATAGATGGAAATACAGTATATAAGGCAGTTCTAACATACTAGAAAGTCAGTATTTGGTATGACCACCTTTATTCTTCAACACAGCCTGAATTCTCTTAGTCAAACTTTCTTGTAATTTCTTTAAGCAGCCTTCGGGAATAGTTCTCCAGGCTTCTTGAAGGACATTCAAAGCTCTTCTTTGAATGTTGGCTGCCTTTTGTTCCATTCATTCATGATCCCACACTGCTTCAATAGTGTAGAGGTCCGAGCTCTGGGGAGGCTGATGATAGTGTTCCATTTTATGTTTTTCTATCCAGGTATGGTTTTACTGAATTAGCAGTGTGTTTGAGATCATTGTCATGCTGAAAAATGAACTTGCTACCGATCAGATGCCTTCCAGATAGTATTGCATGGTAGATCAAAATCTGACCATACTTTTCTTTGTTCATAATTCAGTAAACTTTGACAAGATCCCCAGCACCACTGGCTGAAATGGAGCCTCCACTGTGTTTTACAGATTGCTGTAGACACTCACTGTTTACCTCTCTCCTGACATTCTCCATACTTATTGACTATTTGGACCACAAATTTCAAATTTGGGTTCATCACTCCATAAGACCTGTTACCACAGCTTTTCAGTTCAGTTCTTGTGTAATTTAGCATATATCAGCCTTTTCTCCCTCTCTTCCTTCTATAAGAATGACTTCTTGACAGCCACTCTTCTGTTCAGACCTTTTCTGATGAGGTTTTAGTAAACAGTAGCTGGATCAACTGAATGGCCAGATGCATCTCTCAGGTCCTGTGCAGGCCTTTCACTTCTTTTGTCCTACACTTGTCTAGTTTCCTCAATTCTTTTCAAGGACACACTGCACACCATGCTGACATAGGATGTATTTGGCTAATAGCTTTTTGGGAATCACCTTGTTGGTGCAAAAATACTATTTTATGCCGGTGAAGCTATCTAATCTTTGGTATTTTTTGTAGATTGAACTAAAGAAATGGAAACATTCTTTTTTGCATCAGGCTGCTAATAACTAAGTAACTAAAGATACAGTTTAAAATAGGTTCTTTGCAAAGTTGTCTGTTATGTAGAGACACAACACTTGTTCATCCCTTGAGTTCGGTGTCTTTGTTATGCTTGAGTGATTCATAGGTCAGTGTTAAGTAACTTAAACAAAAAACCATTCCCATGACAATGACTGGGCAGAAATTGAGTGAAAAAGTAGCCAGTGTCCAAAGAAAAACTTTGAAAGACCTTCAGAAAGACTGGAGAACTACTGCTCAAGACCACTTGGAAAAAAAATACAAGAAAGTATGCCTAATTGGAAGCAAAATATAAAACTGTATACAATCTAACTTGATTTTAAACTTTAATATAACTATTTTAAACTAGTGCAGTGGCCCCTTGGAAAGGATGCAGGTTTAAGGCACTTCAGCAGTCGGTTCATTTTTCAGACCTACAGTCTGTGGTTTTATCTTGTTTGTTTAGTATGCACAGCCCACACAGAAACACAAATGCACTTTGAGGTTTTAATACTGTCGCTTTAATGTAACCAACTTGTGATTTTCTGTCAAATAACAGTAAGCATAGAGGTACTGTTGGTGCTGAAACAAAACAGATTGTCATCTTTCTTGTAAGACGGAGAAACAATTGTCAAGAGAAAACTGAAATGGTTTAGCTTGTGTGTGTTTCTGCCACAAGGTTAGAAGATTGAATTTGGTTCCATACATCTTATGTGTGAGCCCTTTTATTGATTTATAGCAGAATGTATAGAAACAGTTGTGCTTCGTATGGAGAATGATTGTGGCAGAGAATGATGGAGAATTTGTGAGGACCTGTCCAGATGGAGTGTATAGTGTTTTGGTGTGAGGCAAAGGAGCTTAAAGCATGTGTGTATGACTAAGCGGGAAAGGTGTTTTTTAGCTAAGGGGGCAGGCAGTATTTCATCAGTCATGTTGCTCACCCCAAATCACAGATTTAAAAACGTCTTCACCACAGGGCCACCCCACCCGTCTCTGAGCCCGAGCTCTGCAAAAGGGAAGGAGGAGGAAGCGAGGTGGGGGTGGGGGGAGTGATACAAAATCACAGCATTACTAAATGAAACTGCCGATAGCTTGTCATCTTTTAGGAGTTGAGTTGCAGCATTTGGAAATGACAAATTATTTTTTTTTAATCTGCTCATTCAATTGTGCATTAATTTGTTCCAAAATGAACCAGCCATTCATTACTAACAGTCTTTCCAGATCGGTTTTTAAGGTCTGGCTGAGACATTTAAAAATGAAAAATCCAATGTCCGTGTCTTACAGATCAAATATAATGATTGATGGTGGATTGACAAGTAGGCAGGCACTGCAGGCCATAATGAGGAGCAGCTGTACAGCAGCATCCTCTGTGTGTTTGTGTTTGTGTTTGTGTTTTTGCTTTTGTATATAGTGTGATGTCAGGACGATCAGTGTATGTCTTGTTTGTCTCGGAGATAAGATGGCTATCCTGGAGTTTGACCCAGATGTTTATCGGGGTGTCAGGCGTGAGTTATGTATCATGGTGCAGGTTAAAATTGGCTGTGCTAAGTGACTCCCTGGCTTGGTCTAAATGCTGCAGGGAGGAGACTACAGTATGTGTGAGTAAGGATATTGAGTGCAGTTAGGTCATTTGAGGGGAGAATGCAGTGTGTATTTGGTTGCAGATATGTCCGACTTAATTAGTTGGACTTCTCATTTTGGATTCATACATTAGTATTTAAGAAATTATAACTACTTCTTTGCCATTTCCTTTTCTTTGAGCATTAATATTTTTAAAGCGCTTTAGTTGGTTTGATATTGTCCTCCTTTATGCCTGTAAATTCCTTGTACGTTGTGTACTTTACAGTTAAACTCGACTTCTTTGTGTATTACATTAATGTGTCGTCTTTTCTGTGGATTATGCTAGGGGAAAAAACCCCCACAATTCCAGCCCTTATCATAGCTTTGGCCAACTCGAGCAGAAACTCAAATATCTCTCCCTCTCTGCAATTATTTCACACACCAATTTTTGCTAACGGCTTGCAGTATTTGCCCCTCCCGCAGCCTTTCCTCCTTTTGTCTTTTTCTTTTCCGTGTTTTAACCCCGGCATCCCTTACCTCTCCTCCTCCTCTTTATTCTGACAGTGTTGTAGCTACAGTGTCCCATGTGGAAGTCCTGTCCTGGTCCACTTCTATAAATACTTTCAAATGATCTTGGCCATCAGTGTCTCCTCCTCCTCCTCTCTTTCTACTTTACTGGAAGCTTTATTTTCTTTATATTTCTGAATGTTTGAATCTAGGCAGATACTTTAGAGAATATATACAGTAACTGTAATAGTATTAAACTACTGTGTGACATATTGTAAAGAACAGATGCATGTTTCTTAATTCTAAAGCTTTTTATTGTTAATCTTCTGCATATTTTTGTGTTTCTTAGTTTTAAGCTGTCTGGCTTTTAAGTATATAATAATAAGACCTTGAATTACTGAGGAATAAGATATTAGAACTACAGTGAAACAATGCAAACTTCGGTGTAAAAGGGAAATTCTCACGTGTCTGTTCAGCTTTAAAGCTCACTATTGGACACTTTAAGTCTTACAGAAGGTTGACTCAACAGTTCTTCATAACCCTTGGGTGCTGACTGTCCTGTGGCCTCATTTTTGCCTTTCCTGGGCCATTTTCCCTTCTCTGCCAGTGTGAATACGCTGATGTCTTCTGTTCTTGTTCTCATAAATGGGACATACATGGCCACATAGGGAACAGAAAGTACTAAACAAAAAGATGAGATTAAAAAAAAAAGTCAGTTGATTCTTCAGTCCAGTACTGTAGTGGTCTTGTAGTCATTTACATAACCAGAAATACTATTCTTTTGAAAGTTTAAAACAACTTCTTAGAAAGGACAATTAAATTTTTTTTTTTTTTAAAAATCACCTTTTAAATTGCAGTAGCCAGTGTTTAGATGCATTTCATAGATTCATAGTGTCTAAGAATAATGGCGCTTTAAACTAGAGATGGGCACCTCAACAAACATCATTATTCTTTGAAGACTTAACACCCTTCTCAAATAATTAGGCATAGTTGCGATAGCCTTGCAACATGCTATCTTAAGCTGGTGGAGTTGATGCTGGATATAATTTTATTTTTAAAAGCTATTAGATGGCTCTCACTGTGTCGCACACATTTTATTGGTCTGGCATCTGGTAGTTAGCAAAGAAACACATTCTTCTTTTTTGTTGTTTAACGATAGTCCCAAAACAGCTTTTGAGTGTATTACCACCACTTTCTAGCGGTAGAGGTAGGGGAAATATACATTGACCACTTTATTAGGTACAACTTTCTAGTACCAGGTTGGATAATCTGAGCTTTGTGACACGATACGTTATCCTGCTCGATACAGGGTACACTGTGGTCATAAAGGGATAGGCATCATCAGGACAGGAGTGGTCTTCTGCTGCTGTAGCCCGTCTTCTCCAAGGTTTGACTTGTGCATGCAGAACTGCTCTTCTGCATACCTTGGTTGTAACAAGTAGTTATTTGAGTTACTTTTGTCTTCTTATATCTGACCTTTGGCATCAACAAAGTATTTTTGTCCAGAGAGCTGCCACTCACTGGAGATTTTCTGTTTTCTGACCATTCTCGGTAAACACTAGAGGTGGTTGTGCAAGGAAATCCCAGTAGATCAGCAGTTTCTGAAATACTCAGACCAGCCAATCTGGCACCAACAACCATGTCATGTTCAAAGTCAGTTAAATCACCTTTCTTCCGCATTCTGATGCTTGGTTTGAATTTCAGCAGGTCGTCTTGACCATGTCTACTTCCCTAAATACATTGATTAGATATTTATGTTAACCAGCACTTAAGCAGGTGCACCTAATAATCATCAGAATCAGAATACTTTATTAATCCCAGAGGAAATGATGTGGTCACAGTTTCTCCAGGACAGTAAGAAAGTAATTAAGTTTAAATACCAATATTAAATAATACAATATATTACAAATAGCTCTAATATATAAATATCCCAATATATTACACAAAATTTAATATAGATAAAGTTGAACTGAGGTGTCTCTCTTATCATACTGCCTTTATTATATTAAGGGTGTACAGTTGTTGCAGTGTATACTTGTGCTTTAGATCGAGGAGTTGTACAGCAAGAGAGCCACAGGCAGGAATGATTTCCTGTGTCGTTCAGTGGTGCATTTGGGTAATCTCAGTCTCTCACTGAACGTGCTCCTGTGACTGGCCAGCATGTCATGGAGTGGGTGGGAGGTATTGTCCAACATTGTCCTTAACTTAGATAACATCCACCTCTCTGTCACCACCTTTAGAGAGTCCAGCTCCATCCCCACAACGTTACTGGCCTTGCAAATCAGTTTATTGAGTCTGTTGGCATCCGCTACCCTCAACCTGCTGCCCCAGCATGCATCAGTACAGAGTATGGCACTGGCCACAACAGACTCATAGAAAATCCTGAGCATTGTCTGACAGATGTTAAAAGACCTCAGCCGCCTCAGAAAATAGAGATGGCTCTGGCCCTTCCTGTAC
>VUQS01011215.1:3976-15587 GCA_015108495.1 Heterochromis multidens
TATATATAATAAAAATTTAAAAAAAAAAAAAAAAAAAAAAATCTACTCTTGATTTGCTCCTCAGGGAAAAGGCCGCATACAGCGACTGAGCTACCACGCACCTTCACCTCCAGTTAGTCCCCGGCTCCAGCCTGTGGTTGATGCTGTGATAGAAGAGAGTGGTGGTGAAGAGGGAGCAGAGTCGTTACCTGAAATCCCAGAGCATCAGCAGGCAGCCATGCAGCAGGAAGAGAGGGTGTTGACAGAGGAAATTGAAAGCCTTCAGAAAGAGAAGTAAACACTCTCACTGTGCTTTAAATCTTAAATTATTTACTTATGTGTTTTATTAATCCTAGCTGTGTTTCATCACTTGTGCTCAGCTCATTTGTTTTTGTGGATGCCGCTTGTCTCTACAGAGAGGAGTTGACCTTTGAGATGCTGACTCTGGAGCCACGAGCATCAGATGATGAGACCCTGGAGTCAGAAGCCTCCATCGGTACAGCTGACAGCTCTGAAAACCTCAATGTGGACTCTGAGGAGACCATTTCTGACTTCTCTGGTATGTCATTATAGTGAAGATTGTAAAGTGCCTTATCATTTGCAATTCTTCATATGCAATTGGCATAAACGTGAAAAAATATTGATGTCTTTGCATTTCATTTCAGAGAGAGGTCCCTTGTTGACCTCCCCCTGGCCTCCGAGATCTGACGGGAAGAGCCCCCGACGCAGAGTTCTCCGCCGGCAGCCTGAGTCTCTGGACTCTGTAGACTCTTGTTCCACTGTGTCCTCGTACTCCTCCTCATCACATTTCCATCCTTCATCCTCTTCCTCCTCTTCTTCCACCCGCCGCTTTCGTTTCCACTCCAAGTCTTCTGGTGTCAGCTCAGGTCCAGCCCAGGCCCAGGTTCTGACTGCATCTCTAGGCTCCCGATCCAACAGCTTAGACAATAGCCCTACAGGAGATCAGGAAGCCATGTATGATGAAAGGCCCCACTTCACCAGCCGAGGCACCTACAATCCAGAGAAGGGCAAGCAGAAACTTAAGGGAGCCAGACATTCTACCCTGAGGCACTCCAGAGAAGGTGGTGGCCATGGCAGGGACCCTTCAGACATACCACAGCACATGGTATTGTATGGCAGTAATGAATTCATGGTATGAAGGACAATGGGACACCAAAGCACTCCCTATCCAACTCCCTGCCAGGCATATATGTTCTCAATGGGAGGTGACGTAATGGCAACTGATCTCCACTCCTCAAAGCACTCTTGCTTAGCCTTTCATTGTTGGGGACATTTATTTGCAGACTTCAAGTGCTGTGTACAGTGTTTCCCCCTCCTGAGGGGGGAGATGTCTGGCAGAGGGACAAGAATCAGTGGATGGGCTCCTCTTCTGTGGATGAAACTGCCAACCATGCTCTCACAGTGTCTTGGCAACTCTTTACTCAGCGCCAAGAGTAGTCAAACTGAGCAGGAGGACAGAGAAAAGGGAATGTTGGAATATGCAGAAGAAAACCCGGCATCAGGGAATATTACAGAGCTGGAAAGCTGAACCAGTGTACTACAGTGAATGAGAAAAAAAAATCAGGCGTCGCAGATGTTACAGTGAACTTAAAGCTCACAACTATTGGCTGCTTTATGAGTTTACAATCAATGTAAGCAGAGGATGCTTTGTTATTACAAAATTATTTTTCCCTTATTTAAAAATTTTAATGTCACAGAAATTCTTTATAGCATATAATATACAGGTATAAATACTGTACAAAGCCGGAACACCAGCCTCCGCTGGGTAGTTGAAGTCAAATATTTATCTTGTTTTTTTTTTAAAAATTGAGATTCTTGGACAGAGATGTTTGGGTTTGGGCAGTGGATGCTACACTTGTGTTGTGTACATGTGCTGTATGTGTGAGACAGAAAAAACCCCACTTCATGTGTTTTAAGTTTGTGCTGCTTTTTTCTTTCCCCTTACAAGGGAAATACCGCCATCAAAGGGACCAAGTCAGCTGGTGTGTATTCCAGCCAAGGGGGATCCCAGCTCTTTAGGAATGTTGGAATCTGTGTAAAATTCCTGCATTCACTGCTTAACAGCCATACAACAATTGTAATGAACAGTACAGTTCATATGTACAGTTCAGTGAACAAATGCCATTCTATTCTTGAAATCAATTATTACCCACTCCTCCTACTCCCAAAGCCATCCTCTCCTGTCTCTTAAGCATTTGCTCAATAGCAACCATGCAAGAACATAAAATTATTGTCTCCTGTCGTTATTGAGTGTGTATGTTTTAGTTGTACATTTTCAAGTGCATAAGTGCAGTTTTTGTTTTGTTTTTTACCTATGTTAAAAACAGGAATTTCTTGTCTTATTAATGTAAACAGGGGCGCCTTTTGGAGTCCCACTGCCAGTTAGTCATGATAGTGAGTCAGCGATGCACTATACCAGGACCCTGAAACTGGAGCAGCTAATGGTATCCAGCCATCTTTAATTTTATTCTGCTTCTGCTTTTTTCCCCAGTGTGGCATTTCGAAGTGTGTTCTGTGAAGGCAAACAAGTACTTATAATTAGAATTCAAGTTGTCCGTGAGCCAAGAGACAAATTTGGCATTACTAGTTAGTTACTTTGAATTAATTGTGCAAAAACAATATGATACAAACCAGTGCAATTAGTAGGGTTAGACACAAACAGGTCTGCACAAACAATTTTTAAAAAAGCCCTTTAACGCCACACAGGATTTGGCTGCTGTGACCCATAATGCATGGTAGCTAATGTTAGCAATATTATTGTTGTGTAACTAAATAGCACTTTTCTACTCAAGCACTCAAAACACTTTATACAGTATGTCTCATTCACCCATTCATACAGCCAAGAATCAAACTATCAACCTTCCAGTCAGTAGATGACCTGCTCTACCTCCTGAGCCATAGTCACCTCTGACGTTACTAGTTTATTATCAGACTTCTGAATCTTCTCTACTTGTACTGTTGTTGCACTGTTTTACCATTTCCTGATGCACTACATGGACAAAAGTGAGCCACCTACATATTACACCTGCTCAACCATGGAAATCCATACCGTGACGCTCCTGGTGCACAGTTTTTGTGTCGTTGTCAATGCCAAAAGAGGTTTGGAACCCTGCAGTTATTGAACATTATGCAGCTCAGCACTTGGTGGTCCTGCTCTGTACTTTTACCTGATGTGCCACTTCATGGATGAGTTGCTGTGGTTCTTAAACACTTCCACTCTGCAATGGTACCCCTTACAGATAATCATGGAATATTCAATTTAGTTTTATTTATGTATCGCCAAATCACAACAGTCGCCACAAAATGTTTTATACTGTAAGATAAAGACCGTACAATATTAGAGAGAAAACCCCAATGATCAGAAGACCGTGTGTTTCATGTTACAAAGGCAGTGCCTGCATGTCTTATCACTTTGTAGCTTTGGAATATGTTTTCATCTTCTTTGAAGTGAAATAAGACCCCATTCAGGCTTCTTCCTCTTGGAGAAGGACAGGTTCTGTATACTTTGTTTCCTGGTGCCAGTGCTTCCTGCATTCTTTCATCCTTTAGCAGCTGCGTCTGTTCTGAAAGGTAATATGGTTTTTGGACCTAGAAGAGTTGGAGATACTGAACAAAGATTTATCTCAGCATTTTTATTAAAGAACTCAAAATGTATGGCTGGGGGCCTATTTCCCTTTGGTAATACTGGAAATTGTTTTTTTTAAATTAATCAATATGAACAGTTCCTGAGATACAAGAGATGAGAGCTTTTTTTTTTCATCCATATTTTCCAAGTGTAGCGTAAGCGTCTGTTTCACCTCCTCTGGGTGTTCACAGCAAGAAATTACAGGATTTTTGTGTCGTGATGGAAGAAGTATTCAGATTCTTTACTTTTAATAAAAGCTTAAACCAATACAGCAACATAAAAATACTCTACATGTCAAAGCCATGTGTGAAAAATTATACTTAAGTAAAAGTGTGAGCATCAAAATGTACTAATACTGAAGCATTAGTGTGCAAGTACAGGTTGCTTGTACTGTTGTTAGTTTAAACTGCTATTAGTTTTATATACAGTGCTGTGCAAAAGTCTTGTGCAGTCTCTTTACGTTTTGCTTCCAAGGAGCCAGACGTCCTTGTCATTTTTAAAAGTGGTCTTGAGCAATAGTTCTAGGTCTTTCAAAGTTTTTCATTGGACATTGGCTGCTTTTTCACCCATTTACAGTCCAGTCCTTGTACCTGACCATTTTCGGAGGAATGTTTTCTTGTTTCCTAAGCCACTTAACACTGACCTGTGAATCATTCAAGCGTAAAAAAGGCACCTAACTCAAGGGATGAACCATTGTTGTGTCTCAACATAACAGACAACTTAGCAAAGAACCAGTTTTAAATTGTATCTTTAGATACTTTGTTACTAACAGCTGGTTGCAAAAACATAATTTGAACATGTTATTCCTTAATTATTTTCTAGATCAACGAAATTTTTGAATCTACAAAAGATGCCAAAGATAACAGTTTGGCATAAAGTGGTATTTTTACACCAACAAGGTGATTCCCAAAGAGCTATTAGCCAAAAACTTGGCATATTGCAGCATGATGTGCAGTGTGTCCTTAAATATGAGGAAACTGGACACATGGAAGACAAAAGAAGAAGTGGCATGCTTGAAAAACTATTTACAGCAGATAGAAAGTCATGTCCTTAAGAAATGGGGGGGGGGGGAATCCAGAAAAGACCTGAAAGATGTATTCTTCAGTTGATCGATCCAGAAGGATGTGTATACTAAATTACACAAGAACTGGACTGAAAATCAGTGGCAACAGGTCTAATGGAGTTTGAAATTTTTGCTTTAAATCGTCCTCAAACAGTGAATGTTAAAATCCTTATCATTGTGTTGTATGTCAAACTTTGCCAACAGTTAAAAATCTGCATTCTAAAGATCTAATAAGTATTAACTAAATCTAGTGGGTTAGAAAGTAGCCTACAGTATTTCAATCTGAAAAGAAGTTAAAGTAGCAGTAAATGTACATTCTCAAGTAAAATACGAGCTGGGTGCTTCCCTTTACACTACTTAGTAGCCTACTTGGTTTCTTTTCACCTATTTTGTAGCCTTATGAACCATCCTCCTTTTTTGGGTCATGTTTAACCACCTGCAAAAACAGGTACTGGTTTCAAACTGGAGCCACAATGTTCAGCAAACAACAAATGATTGAAATGAATATCCGTCGGTAACAGAGCAGTTGTAATTCCTATTTTCCTGTTTAACTCGGGTTTGTTTAGTCGTTTACAGAAGGTAAACCTAAAGCACTTAAAGGCAACTTTTTAAACCCTCGAGGACCTGAGGAAAGTTTTAAAAACAGCTCACTTTGTGCGTTTACCGCCGCAGACTGGCTCTCATTTCACGACAGACGTAACCAGCCTCGACAGACTGTCACGAGAACCGCTCATTTGAAACCAATTCACATTACTGCTAAAAATAAAGGACGGCTAATTGACTCGGGACAACCCTCGGTGACGCGGCCAATCCAGGCGACGCATGCGCAGAGTCCCGGCGTCACGCAGCACCGTCAGGAGGAGCAGGAGCAGCAGCGGGAGCCGCCGGGGAGAAGGGTGCTTTCGTTGTGTTTATTTTACGCAATATAAACGGTTCTCCAGGATGTCGGGATTCGACAGCAACCCCTTCGCTGACCCAATGGACGTAAATCCCTTCCAGGTGAGTGCTGTTTGATTTCTGCTGGTGAATCGAGTTTTAGAAGCTTTTTGTTTCTGGTGTAAAGTGAAGCCTGAAAGAGATATGCTCCAACAAAAACCTGTTTGGTTGGTTGCTGGGTTTGGCCTGAGCATTTCCTGGCTAAGAATCGCCACTATTATGAAGTGTGACACGTTTCAAACCGGTTATAAACCTTTTACAGGTTAAAACTGTGAATATACGCTGTAAGTGGGCTGTGAGCTCACCTGCGCAGGTAAGCAGACCCAGGAACAGGTGCCTGCTATTAACTGGGATTCCTCTTTTACAGGCTATTCATAGGCGCCACCATAAACTAGAAATTCCAGTAGCAAGGCAGTGACGCTCATTTTAACTTTATAAGTTGGTTTGTTTTTATCTCTTAGTACATTTTTCACAGCCCACTGCTTTCAGGACTTACAGACATAGGAAGTAATACTTATGAATCAACATGTCTTTGAAATTGTAACCTAAAGATAAAGCATCAACTTCTCACACACATTCACACACATAAGAAACTCTAATTTAACTAAAACAAATGTGGTCCAAGGCCAAGAGTGTATTAATAGTTAATCTGGTGAGAGAAAATTCAGCGTTCAGGTGCTGTTCCTTGACTGGATAGGGCACTCCTAACGCCACAGTTGGCACTACATGAACGCTGAATAATCATGGCTTCTCAGTGTCACACCTTACAGTATGTTTTGTCTTTTTTCAGGATGCTTCAGTCACACAAGCCACCAATAGAGCCAATGAAAACCTCGGGGAGTACAACCCATTCTCTGCACCTGAAATGGTTAGCTCCTGTGTTTATGTAATATCTAGGTGTTCCAGTAGGAACTAAGTCTTTTATTTTTTTGTTAGTATTCATAAAGAGGTTTTGCTTCAACTGTCTCACAGGGAAACCACCCTGGCAAGACTATCCCCATCTCTGCTGCATCCTCTCAGCCTGCTGTACTACAGACATCTGTGGAGCAGAGCCCACAAGTGAGTCAGACAAACAAATTTCAGCGTGTTAAATATTGACAGACAAGATTAACTGACGAGAGCATCGATCTTTGAATCAGCTACAGTTTAACTTGATGAGACCCTGGGATGATGTGTAAAATGTCAAATATTTTGCAGTAATATGTGAACTGTTTAGTAGTAGTAAATATTTTTAAGCGGTACAAAGACAACATTTCAGATGTTGAAACTGTGAAATTTAACTTGTTTTTTGAAAAACTTGTGTTCATTTGAATTTGAAAGTAGCAACACATTTCAAAATAGTTTGGACAAGGGCAACAAAAAGTGTAAAAACTGTAATGCTAAAAAAAAAAAATGTGTACGCTTATATTGAAGAACATGTGCATGGGCAAATGATTAAATTCTAGATTCACATTTCTCAGATTCATACTGCAAAAAATGAATCTAGGGAAGTCTATGTACAAGACAGCTGAAAACCAATACTGAATGGCAATGAAGCACCCTTCCTTAGCTCTGGATTAAAAACAGAGAGAATTCTATAGATGTAATTGCTGCATGGGCTCAGAAACGGTGTTAAAAAAAACATTGCCAGTTGGCACAGTTTTCCACTGCATCAAGAAATGCAAGATAAGATGCTTCCATGCAAAGAAAAGTGTGTGTGTGTGTGTGTGTGATTCAGGTGGTAAAGTCTACCAATCGAAAGGTCGGTGGACCGATCCCTGACTTCTCCAGTTCGCATGCCGAAGTAGCCTTAGCCAAGATACTGAACCCCGAGTAGCCACCAATGCATCTATTGGGTTGTGAATGTGTGAATGCACTTAGGCATAGAGAATGTGTTAATGTGTGTGTGATTGGGTGAATGATACTTTTAGTAGAAAGCGCTTTGAGTGCTCAACTGAGTAGGAAGGCACTATACAAGTACCAGGAAATGCTTCTCTGGGCCCAAGATCATTTAAGATAGACTAAGGCATAGTGGAAGAAGTGGAAAATGAGAATATTGGCAATGACAATGAGAGTAATTTCTATTCTGAGTGCTCAAAGCACTTTTTACTACAAGCCACATTCACACAGTGCTTTATTCTCTTAAATACTTTCTAACAATCACCCAGACACTCTTGCTCTGCTGGATGCATGAGGGGTAATTTGGGGTTCACTGCCTTGCTCAAGGGTAGTGGAGGATCAATCCACCAACCTGTTTATCTACAGGTTTTCTATGAACATATGCTGCCATCCAGGCGTATGTTCAGAGAAGGTCTTGCTTATTTAAGAATGCACCAGCCGAGGCTGTGAACTGTTAGACAGCTGAAATCCTACAGCAAGCAAGAATGGGATCACTTTTCAGTCTGAAACTACTGCAGTTGGTCTTTAGAGTTCCCAGTGTCATCCAACACAGTTGTAAACATTACTCTGTCCTAACTTTTAAAAAAATGTGTTGCTGGCATAAATTAAAATTAACTTAAATTTAAAAGAAAATCTCACCTTCAACACTGTCTTTGTACTACTTTCAGTTAATATAGGGGTTATTGTTTTAATTTACACTTGGTCCCAACTTCTTAGAAAAGGGGTTGTAAGAAAGTAGAGACTAACCATGAACTCATGGAGCTAATATTCATAATAATAGCAATATTTTGGCTGATGCATGTTCTTCACATTCAAATTGCATTAATTAGTTGATTTTATATACACCACAACCAGTACATAGCATGAAAGTACTCTTGCATGTAATGTAGTACATTAGTTTCCCATTACAGAGATATTAGATGGGAAACAGCAGCAGGAAATTGTTGTGACAATGTTGAATGCAGTGTTGAGAGTGCAGCTCTTCTGTCGCACATCAGGCTATGGCAGCTGCTGCCCAGGCTAACCTGATCAAACAGCAGGAGGAGCTGGAGAGGAAAGCAGCAGAGCTGGAGCGAAAGGAGCAGGAGCTAGAGAACAGAAGGGCAGGCAGAGCGACAAACGCTGGAGGTAAGTGGCTACAGTTATTTGAAGTAGTTACATGTGTATATATGAAGAGTAAAAAAAGTCTCAATATGATCATAAAGTTTTGAAATCTTTTCCTCAGCTAAAGAGAACAACTGGCCACCCCTTCCAAATTTCTTCCCTGTGAAGCCCTGCTTCTATCAGGATTTTGAGGAGGAAATCCCTGAGGACTACCGCAGGATCTGCAAAAGAATGTACTACCTCTGGATGTGTATGTACCCCTGATTGCAGTATTTCCTATGATAGTCATTGACCTACAAGGATGGTACAGTTGACATCAAAACCTCAGATTTTAAGATGCTAAATTTAAAGATATCCATGTATCAGCAGTTTCTACTTAGGTCATACTTTTGAGTAGGTTCTTACTTTTTTCTTTACAAATGAGCCATGATTTCCAGCATACTATCGTTTATCCATTATAAGATACTGAAATGTTTAGTGTCATAATTACAGCAGTAATACAATAAGAAATACTTTATTTACCCCATATTTGGGAAATCTGTTTGTTACACAGCAGTTACATTTTAATCAAGACAGACATCACTCATGCCTATTAGTTTTTTTTTTTTTTAAAGTGCACAGAGGATGGTTCACCAGAACTCCACAGTAACTGTTTTATAACTGTTTATAAGCAGAGTATTGCATTGTACTGTAGATGTATGTCTACCTCATTGGTTTCCTTTGTGCCTCCCCAGTCCACAGTGCCACTCTCTTCCTCAACGTGCTGGCCTGCCTGGCTTGCTTCACTATAGACAATAGCTGTGGTGTTGACTTTGGTCTGTCTATTCTTTGGTTCATTCTCTTCACCCCTGTGGCTTTCATCTGTTGGTACAGGCCAGTCTACAAGGCTTTTAGGTATGCTGTGTCACTAGTCTTGTGTTTACTTATGAAGTTTAATTCAAGTCTTCAAATTGTAAATGATCTCCTGACTCATTTCTGTGACTCATATGCTTGAATGTGAAGCTTAACATCTCTATTATGGAATAATATGTCAGCAAAGCAATCAGCACCATTAAATTAATAATATGTCCCTTTTTTTTTTTTTCTCAATAGGTCTGACAGCTCTTTCAGCTTCTTTTTCTTCTTTTTTGTCTTCTTCTTCCAAGTGGCAGTTTACATTATCCAAACTGTGGGGATTCCCCGTTGGGGTAACAGGTCAGTGGGAACTGTTTTTTTTTTTTTTCCTCATAAACCGTTACCTGAAAGTGTGGTGGAAATGTACCAAAGTTTGTTTTTCATCAGTATGACTGTGCATGCTGCTTTGGGATACATTCATTGTGCATGGGCCATTGCATTTCTTTATTCACAACTCTGTGTTTGTGTGAATTCTTCTCCTGCCTCTCCTCTATTGCATTTCTTTGACAGATTCCTGCTGCCCTAATAAATCTGGGTTGCTGCTTTGTAAGTGTGTGTAACTTTTACTTTTAGGTTTCTTTTCTATATTGTGTATAAAGCTCCTCAGTTTTCCATCTGTCATGTTTACAAACTTCATGCTTTACATTTAATCACTGATTGTTTGCTTATTTCTCTTTAATCCAACCCCCCCAAACTTTCAGTATACTATAGTATACAGTACCCAGTTATTACAAAGAAAATGTAAATTACACCTTTTTTTTTTTTTCATGTTTCTGGTTTTGACAGTGGATGGATCACATCAATCACCTTGATCAACAAGAACCTGGCTGTGGCTGTGGTCATGATGGTAGTGGCCGGTTTTTTCACTGTAAACTCTGTGCTGGCGGTCATCCTGCTGAAAATGGTATGTTAATGTAAAACTTCTTACATATTGTACTTTTGGATGTACTCTGATTACTATGTTATTATCAACCTATTAGGTTTAATATAATGTATATATCTGGGTGAATTACATAACCCTAATTTAAGTATTTTAAGTACGTTTTAGTTTGGAGACTGTTTTCAGTAGTAATAAAAATGTTAGTGACTTACAGTTAATTGAACTTGGCACTGCATACATATATATAAATGTTTGTTTTTCTCATTCATCTCTGGAGGCATCTAAAAATGGGGGTGACAAAAGCATTGAACAGCTTCAGAGGAAATGTTAGAATTAAAAACTGAACCTGAGCCTACAATCAGTCTTTTTGGGAAAAAAAGTCAACTAAAATCTGGCACAATGCAGCGAATGGAAAGAAGAACAAATATACTGTGAAGATAAATGTTCATCAATTAGTAAACCAACGGTGTAATTTTTGGGCACTGTCTATCTCTGTGCAACCAGGGTAAGACATTTTAAAACCAAATGTGTATGCTGAATATCAGGTTGTCTGCGCTTGCTGTACACACTTACCAAAAATCAAGTCTGCAGTAGCAACTGATCAAACGCCAAGTCTGCAAATTCCTAGAATGTCTTTTGTATGTAGACAAATAATTCCCTGGAAAATGGACATAATGACCCATCTTAATGCCATCAAATTCTGAAAAAAGAAAAATGCCACCAAAAAGAATAAACTGTTCCTTGGCCATTGTATTTTGAGATATGCTCCTAACTAAAAGATGAATGGGACTGAAATCATGAGCTCCTTTGTAGATTTAACAACTATAGCCTGAACCTTACAAGAACCAGCAGTTTCATCATTCGATCGCCTGTCATTGTCCTAAATTTTCTCTCTTTTCCCATCAACCTAGGTCCACTCTAAATACAGAAACACAGGTGCCAGCTTCACCAAGGCCCAGCAGGAGTTTTCCCAAGGTGTCCTGACCAACCGAACTGTCCAGAGTGCTGCAGCCAGTGCTGCCACCTCCGCTGCCCAGGGAGCCTTTGGCAGGAGCCAGGGAAATTAGTCTGACTTCTACAACTTGAGTGCCTCAGGCTGTTCTCTTCTCTGACCAGCATGCTGGACTAGCCACGTCCCAACATTATCCAGCTGGTGTAAAGGATGGGAATTGAATTATTTAAAGGAAAAGGGCAAAAAACAAGTAATGTATGAGGATCGGCCTAGTGGGGT
>VUQS01011220.1:8591-18967 GCA_015108495.1 Heterochromis multidens
CAAAAAACACACACACACACACACACACACACACACACACACACACACACACACACATTTGCAGTAAAAGAGCTGAACAAAGTCAATAGCTATTAATTGCATTCTGTCCCCTCTGAGGTCCATTCCAGTGTTATTGAACATGTGGTACTCTTCAGTTAAGAAGGCACATTAAACTGCTAATTAGCCGATTGCATTTCTTTATCCTCAGGGATCCAACGCGTACAGAAGTGAACAGTCAGCACTACTGCGAACACCAAAGCCAGAACAAAGCTGCAACTCTTTGTGTGCACAAGATCTTAACATTTAATAGATTCACTTTAATGAGGGCCAGTCAATGAAAAGCTCTGTGGGATCACCACTAACTCACCAAACACTGAGGTTTCTTAAACCTCCCGACTTCTTTCTTTACAGGACTTCAAATTAAGAGTCACATTAAGATGTTTTTCAGACATCAAAACACCAACAAAAATAAGTTTACTATGGGTTAGTTTAGGCTCACACATGCCAACACACAGCCCAACACTTTTACACGCAAGAGTCATCGGTTATATAGTTACATGTGCAGTTTGTTTTCAGCAGTAAAACTGAAGAATGGCTTTTTGTTTGTTTTTTTGTTGTTAATATTGCACGATATGATTAAATTTGCAACCTGATTAACAAATAAAATTTACAGGATAGAAGTTTGTATTTGTTCTTCTTTATTAGCCAACAACCATGCATGCAAAAAGTTTCAGTTATAAATCTGCAGGACTGATCTCTCAATGTACACTCACTGAAAAGGTGTTAGATCTTCCACCAGCAGGGGGCAGTAATGCTCCACAGGTGTGAGCTGAAGTCTGCAGCAAGCCTGAACCCTGTAGAAGGGGTTTGTATCTTTCTGAAAGCGCAGTGATGCCATACATAAACGGGGGTTAAAGTGGGATTTGGCAGGTGGAGGGACCCTATGATCGGGTGGGGGAAAGAATCACTTAGAAATAAGACCCGTAAAATGTTGTTTTGTGAGCTTCAGTCGATTTGTTTTCTTTGTGTACAGGCTGTAATCAGCTGACCTGCGCTGCTGCTGCGCTGACATTTACTGCTCTTTGCGGATTTAGCCCGCTGAAGTCAAGAAGATATAAGCGGATGTTACATGAACTATATGACTGATTTCCAACTCCTAGACACTACAAAGCTAGTAGAAAAGGTAGAATTGTGTCCTTGAGTCTAACAAGGATCATCAAGTCAGTGTTACCTTATACTGACCATCTACATATACAGCGGAAAACTGCTGTGGTTCTTCTCCAAGCAGCTGTTGCTCACTGGCACAATCATTACATCATGTTCAGAGTTGTTTTTCTGAACATTTTGTTTACCTCAGAGCAGCAGCAGCTGTCCCCCTCACAATGGACAGAAACAGTAATTCACAACTGTTTTCAATATGTCCCAGTTGCACAGTATTGCATCACTGAATGCACAATATCTCAGTGCATCAGTGTGTATCTTTACCACAACATTTAGCGTTTTCTAATTCAATTTTTAAAAAAAAGAAAAAAAAAGAGACGAGTATTGCACGAGTTTCGATGAACATTTTTCCATCCCATTTTTCTCTGAATCAAAAATTTTATTCTAAGACATTTACCACACAAACAACTGTGGAGCCAAGCAGCTCAGCAGGCCAAAGTGCTTTTATTTGTTGTTGTTGTAGCGCCCTCTAGTGAGAAACGTTTTTCCGTTAACCTCAGAAAGGGATGGCACCACTTCTGTGACAATACATGAAGCAGTTGATAAGATATGACCTCAAATCCATGTGAT
The DNA here is from genome assembly GCA_015108495.1 of Heterochromis multidens. Taxonomy (NCBI): domain Eukaryota; kingdom Metazoa; phylum Chordata; class Actinopteri; order Cichliformes; family Cichlidae; genus Heterochromis; species Heterochromis multidens. The sequence goes on from VUQS01011220.1 coordinate 10,383, forward strand.
ACATTTTTTTTTAAAGATAAAACAATATATTCAATTCAGTTTTATTTAAATAGCGCCAAATCACAACAACAGTCGCTTCAAGGTGCTTTATATTGTAAGGTAAAGACCCTACAATAATACAGAGAAACCCCCAACAATCAGATGACCCCCTATGAGCAAGCACTTGGTGATTATTAGACAGAAAACCAATTCAGTTTTAATGATTAAATGCAAATTGGTGTATAAACACACAGAGAGTGAAAAGAGGTGAGAGAAGAAGAAACAGTCAGTCCCATCATAGTGTGCTTTTAACTGTGCCTCATTCCAGGAATGCAGTTCTAACAAATGTAGACGAAAACAGGCAAATAGCTCAAAAGTTACATGATAAAAGCTTCGACCCAACTGTAAAAATGAATTAGAAAATAACTGACTTTCTGTGAAATGACCAATAAAAGTTTGAGAGGTTTCAAGGGGCTGTCACAGAGTCCAGTGGTAGAAGAGACACGTTGTGATGATTAGATGCACTTACAGATGCACCTGATGACCCGAAAGAAAGTCAATAATATTTTATAGTATCAGCTAACCACTGTATATTGTGGCACAGTATGACCCAGCTCTTTTGCCGTGTGATGCCAGAAAACTACTGAATATTCAGAAATAATCCTTATCACCAGCTATGCACATAAAGTTCGTTCTGGGCAATGACATGAAAAAGAGATTTTTTTCCATTTTAGGCTGTTGCAGTTCAGTGATTATTTCAAGGGCTGAAGAGAAGGATCAATCCAGGATTACCCCCCCAAAAAACAGAAGTGCAACTTAAGGGTGTATGTAAATGATTCAAAATTCAAAGTTCCCTCCGATTTATTTTGGGACCTTTTAAAGACTCCTGTTTTTGGGTGTTCAAACTGCTCACCTCTGTGTAGGTTCTCAGTTATCCAGGTCATGGTAGTCTTAAGAGCTTGAAAGAAGGCGACTGGACTTCTTTAAGGGCGTTTTCACACCTGCCGTGTTTAGTCTGTTTAAATTAAACTCTGGTTTGTTTTCCCCCTTGGTGCGGTTCGTTTGTGCAGGTGTGAACACAGATAATTGCACTCGGGAGTGGACCAAAACAACTGCACCATTACCACCAGAGGTTTCGAGTGAAACCCCTGAGAGACCTTGCCCCAACCTATCATGTGACCTATTGAGGTCACCTGATGCAAGGTGTGAATGGGTGTTGATGCACCTGGGAAGGATCTCAAGACAGCATTGTATGTGGCTGACAGTTGGTGTCGTAAACCACCACCTCTGTTCAATGATGGTCGCTCACAGTAGACATAGATGGCCTCTTGTTCTCCTCTTTCAAACCATCTGTCTTCTCGGTCCAAAATGTGAACATTGGCATCCTCGAAAGAGTGACCTTTATCCTTTAGGTGCAGATGTACAGCTGAGTCTTGTCCTGTCGAGGTGGCTCTTCTATGTTGTGCCATGCGTCTATGGAGTGGCTGTTTGGTTTCTCCATTGTAGAGGTCCGAGCACTCTTCACTGCACTGTACAGAGTGCATCTATAGTTAAATGGACCTGTCTTATCCTTTCACTCAGAAGCTGGTTTTGTGCTTTCCCTAAGATCTGCTCAGCTCTATGTACTTTGACCGTGGACCCAAGGTGCAAACTTTTGGGAACCATTCTGGACTGTCTGCACCTCAGGTTAAAGTGGAGGTGATTTCTTGCACGCACGCTTTGCAGATTGAAAATCTATTATACTGTGTATCAACCCTCTTTTTGGCCCAGAAGCAATTTGAATAAAGACAGCGATGCCATGTGAACCCCACCTGCCTCTGTCTGTGTAAGCCTATTATGAAAACAAATGAAACACACAGGCAGCCAGCTCCAGCATGATGCATTCATGCAGCTGGCCAACACCTACAATGACAGCTCATTAATTATGTAATTTATAAGCCGCTCAAGTCTGTCGACACACACACACACACACACACACACATACACACACACACACACAAGCGCACATCAGGTGTGTAGTGTAGAAACAGGAAGGAGAGCTTTGTAGAGTCTAAAACAAGTCTTTATTGGTCAATATACAGAAAGCAGTGGGATGACCACTAAAGAGAGAGAAATCCCAACCACAGAGTTTACAAAAAGAAAAAGAAACTGATATATAAAATAAGTGTCTCGAACATTTTTACAGGGTTTGTTATTATATGTAAAAGAACCTTTTTTTTCATCTTTAATCCTTCAGAAGCATATTATGACAAAGGGGGGGGGCAAAGGAAACAAGGCAGTTATTTCACAATGATGACATCACAATCACAGGCCAACAGAAGGAGGGGCACGTGGACAGGACACATAGTATCAGAGAGCTCAGAGGGAGAGGTCGTCATAGATGCTGTCCACACATGAACATGTGACCGGTGCTTTCTGTGAGCAGAGATGGAAATGTCATGGTTTCTTTTAGCTTGTAGACAAACTGGAATTAGATTTTGTCCGAGTGAGTCTTAATCTGTAACGACGACAGTACAAAGAGGAATGATTGCAAGTGAAGCATCCACTTCTTCTTGTAGTTGTGGTGAAGTTGTGCAGGAATGTGGACTTTATAAATTGAGTAATCACTGCTTCTTTTCTCCAACATTTACCACCGTCTCTCTCATTGTCTATACATGACTTTAAAGGGGCCCTCCAACAACGATGCACAAGGAATTTACTTTCCTCTACATAGGGGATGAAAACAGCACGCTGCCATCTGTGGGTGTCCTTTGCTTTGACATGAAAGCCTGTGTTACAAGCTGGAGATGTGGACTTCTGCAGCTGATTTCACACACGCACCTGCTGTCACGGGACAAAATAGGAAAGAAAATCCTACTTTGTGGTTTTTGCTGAAGGAATAATACGAAAGGAGAGAACCTACGCTATATCAAGGATGCTGTCCATATTATAAGACACCACAGCAGCCCAGCTCTGAGACATGTCTAACTAGAGGACTCTGCACAACAGACAATTTAGGTGTTTGTCTAACCTGTAACCCGGGCGGGTGCTCGGCAGGTCTAAGATGAGATGCTACTGACTGATAGATGGGAAGTGTAGGGTATCTTGTTTCTGGAAAAAGACCAATACTAGGCACTGAAGTCAGGATATTACAGCCTGTACTGCATCAATTTTACATCTGTCTCTCATAGCTGGAGTACCCCTGTTTCTGTGCACTGTTCCTTTATGGTAGGTCCATAATTGCATAGAGGACTCTCTTTACTATAGATAAAAACAAAGGAAACACAGAATCTTAGTGGCAAACAGCAACATGTCTGTATCACTGCATGTGCTGAGTAAAAAAAGAAGTGAACTACTCCTAAACAGTAAACATTTGGGCCACAGCATGGATAGATCTGGTACACACAGACAGATGCAAACAATCAGCTTTAAAGCTAATGTAAAAGTGGTTGTTTTAGCTTTAAGATACTTCAAATAAGGAAATCAAAGATGGAAGATTCAGTTCAAGAGTTAATATTTCTACTTTGTTCTGTACATGCAGTAAATCAGGACAAATGTGGAATGTTTCTCTTTAGTGTCCAGGCCACAGAACCACAGCACTGTGATGCATTTGGAGAAACTCAGCACTGATCACACAGACTTTAAGGACATCAAACGTGTTCTGGTTGAGAACAGAGGAAACACACTGAGAGACAGCACAGCTATGTCATACCTACTATCAAGGCCATGGGAGTTCTATGTAAAGATGTTATGGATACATTAACTAGTTGATGTGTAGATGGATAGATCTTGCTGTTAAATTGTAAAAAAACAATCAGTTTGATGGATAAAAGATTCAAAAGTAATCAGAGGATAGGATACACATATTAAACACAGCGATAAAAGTCAATTTTAAGCTTGTGTCTTGTATCAGAGTCACATCATTTAAGATCTCGCTCGTGGCTCGGAGTTTGGGACTGAATTTATAATCTGCACACATAATGAATGACATGACTGTGCTTGTTTGACATATTTTTCTCTGCTTTACTGATTGTGATGTGAATAATGATGCACACAGACAGTGATTTCCATTCAGTCATATGCCATGTTTGACTGTGTCCAGCAGGGGGAGATGTTACATTAAAAATGACAACATGGGAAGATTCGCAGAGTATTTTCCAGCAAGAGATTGTAAATTATTTCATCAGAGATTTTATTTCTGTGTGTGTGTGTATCTTTACAGAGCATGAAGGAATGTCTGCATGATATGTGTGTGCAGTGTACTTTTATGTGTGTGTGTGTCTGATAGAGAAAGAGAGAGAGGAGAATGTGTATGAGTGTGTGTTTGTGCACATATATGTTTATGTTTACATGTTTGCGATCAGTATGTTATGGAGGAACTGTCCCATCCAAGTTTACCCTTCTGCTTTCTCTCTTTAGCAGCTTCTCTCCCTTCATCATCATCTTCCTCTTCATCGCTGTTATCCGACTCAGCACTTGTCACTCCTCCCACCAGCTCTTCATCCTCCTCTTCTTCCTCCTCCTCATGTTCTTCTTGCCTTACCTCATCACCCAGAGCCTGAGGTCCTCCAATGTTCTACAGAACAACCAATGAAAATCATTTTGTATAAACCACACAACTGCAGGGACCTCACATTCAAATTGCTAACAAATATTGTTAACATAATCTTCAGTCTTCCACTCAGTCCTTCTACTCAATAATATCTCACAAAATACCCTAATGATGTCATTAAATGCTAAAGCACAGCATTCAGAGTTACCTCCATGGGGTTGACAGTGATGGTGAGTGCAGAGTTGTCCCATTCTTCCTCAGTATCTTTGACCTCATCTTCGTCCTCTCTGGACCCTTCCTGATGTGTGGCATGGATTCTGTAGACTCCTATAACCACAATCACCACCAATGCTGCGATACAAACCACGATAACGACTGTAGCTGCAGGAGGTGTCGATCCTGGTAAAAAACAATGAAAAGTAATTATGCATACAACTACACACACACACACACAACCACCGATTTCTGACTGTTTTTTTTGCAACTTTTGACCTAACCTAAATACCAACTCTAATAACAGTATTTAAAGTGCTTACTTTAAATAGAAAACTAATTGTTCATTATAATCATACATTGCAGTGAGAAAGTGCATCCAGCAACTGCAATAGTGAGTCTAACCTGAGTGGTGGGAGTCAACTGTGCCAAATTTAGAGTTTTCCAGAAGCATATTTTAACTGTTAATCCACTTTAAGCTAACAATAGGTCATAGTATTAGCTAATAATTTCCCATTTTAAGCTACAATTTTAGCTAGTTATTCTGTTTATTTAGTTTTTTACCTAACAATTTGTCAAACAACCCAGTAAGCTAGCTTGCAAACATTTTCAGTTCCTATACTATTAACTATATTTCAACTGTTAGCCATTAGTTTAATTTAACTTTCTTGATCAAAGCTTCCAATCGGCTCTTAATTTATAAGTCCCCCCCAAGCGCCTGCAGAAGTACCCTTTTTTTCTGGTTGGAAGAGATATCTTCCTGTTAAAAGGGAGTTCTTCCTTCCCACAGTCGCCAAGTACTGCTCATCAGGGGATCATTAAAATGTGGTCTTTTCTATCTAATATTGTAGGGTCTTTACCTTATTATATGAATGCCTAGAGGCGATTGTTGTTGTGAATTGCTGCTTCATAAATCAACTGAATTGAAATTAATTGGACAATTTGTGGCTTACCTGATATGTGAGAGTTGAGAGTGTGGATCATGAGTGGGTGATGGACGGGTCTCATGTACTGGGGTTGGACAGCCATATGATTGGCATGTTCCACAGGTGCTGAGTGGTGAAGAACACTGACCTATGCAGAACAAAGAGAAGAGAACTGTGTACTACAAATGATAAAAACAATGAAGGAGAATCTATTGTAAGAAGAAAGAAAGGAATAAACTGAACACAGAAAAGACTCATCATCCTAAAAGATACAAACAAATGAACCAGATGACAAAAACACTGGGGAGATAAGAATGTTTAAATATCAAACTCACCTCCAAATTGAACTCGTTGCTGGTGTAGCGACCATTGAGTTCAGAGCAGGTGAGTCTGAACCTCCTCTCACTCAGATTGGCTTGTCGCCAGTTCCTGTAGCGCACTTGCCTCAGTGCCTGCTCATAGTGGGCCATGGAGTCCACACCTTGTAACACAGAAACAAAATTATACCATACTAAAGTCTAACATGTGTCATGAAGCAGAACTGCGTGTTATGTCATAAATAAGCGTTTAATTAAACGACAGGGACATGTCTCACGGACCTTTACGTCTTTCTTAATGTATGATCGTCTGAATGCTGATTAAAGGGCAAGCCATTTTTACAGATTTTTCCTAAGATGAGACTGCAGAAGGTCACACAGCATTGTCAGCCTACCATAAATTGATATTCCAGAGGTGGAGTTGGTGGCATCAAGGTGTTTTCCCAGCAGAGCACTGTGATGAATCTCTAGACTTTCTCTGTCTGGATTCAGTTCCTCTCCAATTACCAGAACATCACAGTAGTCCAGATTGTGCATTACCTCCATCACTCCTGGCCTGCGGGCTGCATGCATGCACACAAAATCGCACAAGTGTGAAAATATTTGAAATGATAAGATGTCAAATATCTAGCACTTTAATGGCAGAATGTTTGTAAAAAATGACCTTAACATAAAAAAAGAAAAAAAATGATTAGAGTAAACTGATTAAATTAACTAAAACATTATTAAGAGGCTGGTATAAGCTGAGAGCATTGATAACAGCCCACTCACGTCCACCGAAGCCATCTCCCTTCATTACTGTGCTTGTGATGTGAAGCTCTTTGAAAGGTGCCACACCCAGCGGGCCCCGGAGGTCACTGGCAGGCCTGACGAGTCGATTAGATCCAGCAATAGTGATTCTCGGTTCACTGGGTGGCAGCACCATAACTACCGCCTTGATGTCTGGGATGGCAAGACACGTGTCCTCTCCGAAACACCTGACACACACACAGAGAAGAAAAGGTTACAGGGTAGGACAGTACCTGTGTTACCGCCTCACTGCTTATGTGTCTTGACTTTACTGTGCCATATTTGCTTTTCAATATACAATTTAAATACCACTGTACTGAATTAAAGGTTCAAGGAGCAACGGGGACATTTCTTTATTCCAACTGAACCTCGTTCACTTCAAACCTGTAAGTAAAGCAGGCAAATACACAAACCTTGAAGTAAAAAAATATAAATCATAATGCATAAACAGTGCAGTTTGGTAGAAAATATTGTTTTCATGTTCAGGATGATGAAGAAAATATATTTTAAGGGCCTTTTATATATTTAGGACCAGCTAAGAAAACATGTAACTGAAATACAGTACTGTGGCACCAACTTGTGCGGGCACACAGACTGACAACATTCAATATCACTCCTTCAATTTCTAGGTTCGAACTCATAATCCTTCAAAACACTTTTCATGTACTCATCCTTCAAGATTACCCCTACGCCATTTCACTTCCAATGTACAGTACTGTGAAAAAGTCTCAAGCCACCCCTCATTTCTTTATATTTTACTTCCAAGGAGCCAGACTCTATTGGCATTTTTTGAAGTGAATAGTTCTACAGACTTTCTGAAGGTCTTTCAAAGTTTTTCTTTGGACATTGGGTGCTTTTTCACTCATTTTCAGTCCAGTCCTTGTATCTGAGCATTTTCAGACAAATGTTTTTTTTAAGCCACTTAACACTGACCTATGAACCATTCAAGCATAAAAAGGCATCTAACTCAAGGGGTGAACTAGTGTTGTGTTTTCACATAACAGACAACTTAGCAAAGGACCAGTTGTAAATGGTCTCTTTAGGCACTTTGTTACTAGCAGCATGTCACAAAAATCATATAATTTGTCCCAATTTCTTTAATTGAATCTACAAAAACTATCAAAGATAACACAGTTTGACAGGCATAAAACAGTATTTTTGCACCTGCAAGGTGATTCCCAAACTCAGCATGATGTGCAGTGTGTCAAGTGGAGGACAAAAGAAGAAGTGGCAGGCCTAAAAAACTATCTATAGCAGATGAACAGTATCTGAAAGTCATGTCCTTAAGAAATAGGAAAAAATCCAGCAAAGACCTGACACAAGACCCGAGAGATGCATCTGATCCTTCAGTTGATCCATCTACTGTTCACTGAAGCCTCATCAGAAATGGTCTCAGTGGAAGGGTGGCTGTCAAGAAGCCATTCTTAAGGAAGGGAAACAGGGAGAAAAGGCTGAGGTATGCAAATTACACAAGAACTGGACTAAAAATCAGTGGCAACAGGTCTGATGGAGCGATGTCCAAACTGAAAAATTTGGATCAAATTGTCGTCAGTATATACAGAAGAAGTCGGGAGAGATCTACAACAGTGAGTATCTACAGTCATCTGTAAAACACGGTGGAGGCTGTGTTATGGTTTGGAGCTGCATTTCAGACAGTTATGAAATTATGAACACTGGAATTTCAGATTTTGATCCATCCTGCAATTCAAATCTGATTGCCAACGACTTCATTTTTCAGCATGAAAATGATCCCAAACACACTGCCAATGCAGTAAAAGCATACCTGGATAGAAAAACACACAATGAAACACTATCAGTCATGGATTGGCC
>VUQS01011228.1:12213-22311 GCA_015108495.1 Heterochromis multidens
GAAATCAGCCATCATCCACTTGAGTTTTCACTTTATTCCTTTTTTCAGAATCAACCGAAGTGCTGATTTGTTCTTCCATGGAGAATTACCATACACCTTTTATAATGAGATATACATGGATATGGAAAAAAGAACTGATAGGGCTAGGCTTCAGTCATTCAGGCCTAGAGACCAGTCGGTGACCATCTGGCAATACCCAGACACGAGGGAAAAATTAGTATTCCTGAACTGGTTGCGAATGGTCAGTGGATTTTGCTGGCAGTCGCTGTGAAATCAATTGTTAATGCCCCATTCATGCAGGCCTAGAGACCAGTCAGTGACCCACTGGTAACCACCAGTTGCTAGAGAAAAGTGTGTTTTCCACGGCCAGTTGGTGCACGGTTGCTGGATGTTCCTGGCAGTCGCTAGCATGAAATACGATTGCTTTGGTCACTAGCAGTTTCATTTCCATCCATCCATCCATTTTCTTCCACTTATCCAATTCAGGGTCACGGGGGGGTTGGAGCCTATCCCATCTACCACAGGGCAAGAGGTGGGGTACACCCTGGACAGGTCGCCAATCTGTCGCAGGGCCAGTTTCATTTCCTTCTGAAAAAAATAAAAATTCAACAGAATGCACCAAATTACACTTTTTGAATATGAAAAGTGAAAATGCCTTTATTTATGCAAAGGAAAACACAATAATCACATACCAGATGACAATTGAACATACGATAAAATATAATGCAGGTTCTAACACATTCTGTATCACCCCTGACACTCATCTCCACCCACTCCACCCTGCCTCTTTTCTTCATCTCTCATGTGCACTGTCCATTGCTTTGGATGCTTGACTCAAGGTATTTAAACTCATCCACTTTCACTACCTCTGCTCCTTGCATCTTCATCGTTACACCTGTCTCCTTCTCATTCACATGTGTTCTACTGACTTTCATTCCTCTTCCACTTCATACCTCCACCTCTCCAGGTTATCTTCCACCTGCTCCCAGCTCTCTACAGATCACAATGTCATCTGCAAATATAGTCCACAGAGACTCCTGCCTGACCTCATCTGTCAACCTGTCCATCACCATTACAAACAAGAAGGGGCTTAGAGCCAATCCCTGATGTAATCCCACCCCCATCTTGAACCCATTTGTCACTCCTAGCGCATACCTCACCACTGTCTTACTGTCCTAATACATGTCCTGCACCATCCTCACATGGTGCAGGACATGTATTAGGACACTTCCTCATGCAGTACCAAAGTTTCTGCAGTTTAATTTGAAACTAATAATTAGTTTTAATTGGTATTGAAAATTTTTGACTAAAAATGTCCTAATATCAGACTTCCCATTCCTTTTTCCTTCTGACTCATCCATGGTTATCAACTTGCCTAGGTTCACAGTCTGAGGAGAGGCTGTGCAGCTGCTAAGTGAGATCACAATATTGTGTGTGGGTCAGGTATAAGTATGTTTACCACAAAATATTCATTCGTTTAAAAATAGGTCCTCTGCTTCTTTCATATTTTAATAGGGGTGGGTGGGGGCAGGGGGTTAAGGGGCTAAAGTGGAATATGGCAGGTGCAGGACCCTTAACATAGCAGTGCAGCATGAGGGAAAGAGTCACTTAGAAATCATTTGCGTTGCAAGCCCCAGTGCATTTTTCTTTGTGTACAGTCTGTGGTCAGCTGACCTGTGATGCTATGAGGTTTACTGCTCTTTGTGGATTTAGACAACTGAATTCAGCAAGATATAAGCAGTCATTACATGAGATATTATGGTGACATTTCAACCTCTAGACACTATAACGGTAGTATAAAAGGTAGAATTTTACAAGTGAAACTAAATAGCATCATCAGCCTACATTTATCTTGACGACTGCTGCCCTTAATCTAACCCAGTGGCTTTCAAACTTTTTTCTGAAATACCCTACATCAGCTTCACATTGGCCCTCCCCACAGTTTGAGAACCCTCGGTTTAACCTAAGGGTGACCATGAAGACCACACCTTGCTCTAGACCAGTCCAACACAGTGCATCCATTTAAACTAACATGTTTAGCTTGCACTACAGTGCACTGAATTGCCCAGTAGTCTTTTCATAATATAAAATAACCAAATAATTTAACCAACACATCATGTACAAACCCAGTGTCTAATTAAAAAATCTAAAATTAGGACATATAAACTTTAATTTTCCAATTTATCAAATGTCACTTGCTAAACACTCCTTACCTTTGAAAATGTCATCTTTCTCTCTGTTCTCTTTTATTTTTTGCACTTTTCTCCATCTCTGAGAGAAAAGTTATCACACTTTGAACTACAAAGAAACATTTTTGCTAAGCTGTTTGAAACATTGCATTTGAAATTGCCTACCACTCTAAACAGAGTTACCCTGTTTAGGCTTCCTCCCATTTTGCAGCACTAGCTAGATGGGCATGTGCTGAATTACAGAGACAACAACTTTATTGATATCTCCATCATGAACGCATGGCAGGGATGAGAGTGTCTAAGTGAGACTGTGGTATGACATTACTTTCTAACTTTTAATTATGTGTCTTTACAGTATTTTGTATTAAATTGCATGTCAGATTTAAATACTTATTAAGTGAAAGTGCCAGAATATGGTTCCGGACTGTTCTGGCCCGCTGTAACCCCTGGTGTAGACCCTATGTACCATATGCCACCTCTGAAATCTACACCTCTACTTATAGAACTAACATGTTATACTTTACATGACAGGGAATGGAACTAGAACAGCTTAAGCTCCCCCTCCAAGGGTTATTAATATCCATAGATAATATCACATAATGACCAATGAGTCCTGGTTTTTCTTCTTATTTGAAATTCTCTTTTTTGCTTAACAAACTTCATATTGGATGACTAAATAATCCATCTTTGCTGTCCATAGCTTCTGGCATACACAATTCAGGCACGATTCAGAGAACTCCAGTGGTTGTTTAAAAGAAACTGACAAGAATAAATAAAGGTTAATTTCTAAGAAAGGAGATTCCCCAGTAAGGTGTCTTGATAAAAGCTACCTGACATGACTCTTGTGATGATTACCCTTTGTATATTTATACACACTGCTTAAATGGAAGCAAGATGCTAGGCCCCGGAGCTGCTATACAGCAGTGTGGCATTTAAATCCTGATAAGTACCATGTAATGAGACTGGCGTAGTTGTCAAGGGCAGAGTGAGTCAGGCAGTAGAGTAGGGGCTCCGTTTACATGCTTTGTTATAGGTGAATACTCAAAAAGCCACAGGAACACTCTAAATTACTCACACACTGACATGGAGCCCCTTACTGAAAACCACAAGGGCAGCATGTAGTGGCGTGCGCTAAGTGCCAGGACCCACAAGGGCTGTAAATACCAGCATCAGCTCTGGGAGACAACAAAAAGTTAACAAGTAACAAATAAATAAATACACAGCGGAAATGAGAGGAACTTCATACTGTAAAGACACTCCAACTGCAGCAGGAAATGAGTCCACACATCAGCTTCACAGGAAAGCGGCCCTTGAGCGATCCTGTGCACCACTTCACGACTGTAAGTATGTGGGATACTGATGTGTACTCCTCCATAGTTTAGAGTTTTCATCCTTTATTTAGCTGCAGGAAGAGGGATGGAGGGAGGCATGGCAGTGCAAATGTTCTCTTCAGCTACATTAAATCTGTTTCATAATATTTGTTTATGTACTGCTTTGTGAAGGTTTGCAGGACTTTAATGATCCCTGTCTACTTCAGGAGAAAGTGCAGTAATAAATATAAAATAAAGTATTTCTGGTGACTTCAGGACAGCTGTTCCTGTGAAAGAAAAAAAATTAATAATAATAATAATAACAATAATAATAATAATAATTATTATTATTATTATTATCATGTATTTATTTATTTCCAAGAAAAAACTGTCTCTTTTTTTTTATCACAGACTACTCCAAGAGGTCAGACGTCAGCATTACTGATGACAGACACGAACTCTGTGGCTTGTGGCAGGTAAAATATCCACACATACCTAGGGATAGGTATTGAAAAGATTTCTATTGACATTCATGTCATTATAGAATTCTTTATTGATAAATATTGCACAGGAAAATAGATTTTTCAGTTTCAGAGCAACTTTTCTCACGTCTGTGTCTGAACACAGTTGAAATGTCTATAGGAAATAAAGGTTTGTCTGTGAATCAAGTGTGGAAAACACACGACATTCTAATAGGAACTGCACATTGCGAAACAACCATCATTCCGGTTCTTGATTTCCACTCCCACTGAGACTGTTACCTTCACTTATGGGAATTAAAAGAAGCTTTTGAGACCTTATTCTGAGGGCCATTGTCTGTGTCACTTTTTTTCACGTTTTTGTTTTTGTTGTTTTGCTTTTACCTCCTGCAGCATACCACTGCTAAAATGAGCACTTAGTTTCAAGGTCAATTTAACTATTCTTTCAAAAGGAACAGCTGGAACAGTGTGGTTCCTGAGGGTTAAGCTGACCAGAGCTGACGATACTGTCTGATGGGAAGAAAAACAAATGGTTTGACTTTGTGTTCTTTTTTTTTCTCACCTTTATTGGATAGTTTTTAGTGAAGAGGAGAAAAAAAATGCAGGGAAGACAAAGAGCCTCAAGTCAGAATCAAACCCAGGCCACTGTATTTAGCCCCATGGTATGTGGTCACATACTCAGCCACTGAGCTAAACAGGCGGACTAGAGAATCTTTTAAAAGATTCCAGTCAAGCAGTACATTGTTGAGACTGTTCTGTTTTGGCATGCAATTGTTGTGTGCATAGAAAAATTTTTTTGTTTTGTTTTGTGGTTTTTTTGTTCTGTAAATTTAAACATTTTTAAAAGGCCCATATCTTACTTTTAAAAATACTTTTTAGCATATAAAGAAATGCAGATAAAAGCAATGAAATGTGTGGGTTTGTTTGTGTAATGGCTTAGTCACACTAGAGTAAAAATAGGATGGCAACTTTGGGACTATGAAAAGTGAGTACTTTTTTTTTTGTGCAAGTAGTGGGAGGCAACCTGTCTCCAGAAAATCGGAGTCCTACTTGGGCTGACTACAATCTTTCTCAGACAGATTGGCGAAGGTTTGCAAAAACAGCCATCTAATTTGTAAATGCAGTTTGCCAACACGTTGCAGTATATTGGAGTCTCTTTGCAACAGGTGACTCAACTCAACTGGTGGCCAACTGGTTGTATTCTGGTTATATTCCTATATAAAGGCATGGTTGTCAAGCGCCTGTGTCATTTTGCAGTTAAATCATTGTCCTGCAGCAACTACGTCAGTATTTATGAAGGAATTTCTGTTTCATGGACACTGAATGTAAGCAGTAAATGTGAAATTCTGTTTAATGTGAATTTCTGTGTAGACAGTAAGAAATTTGCCACAGATGGCAACAGATGTGCAATATTTGCTGATTTATTACAGTTGATCACCATCTTATCATAAAAAGACTGCATGCAATTGCCAACTTGAAACCATGCAATCACAAACTGGCAGCAGACTGATAGACTGATATGTCTTGTTGCCATTTTCGCTCTCTTGATGCACCAAAGTGACTTTGAAGACGGCAACTAACTAGTGGTCGAAAACCTGGTCTCCACCTTTTAAGCAACCATTTCAAAAACAATGAGACCACAAATTCACTGTACACAGCTGGATTCTCCAGCAGTTTCCAACCACTGTTTTCCATAGTGTAACTGTAGCAGTCACACAAGCTGAGCCTGCCAAGAGCTATGCTAGTTGAATATACTCATAGATGAGACACAAATATCCAGAGACAGAATAAGACCATTAAAATGAGGGGAATGTCTTTTTAATAAAGTTGGGTGTCTCAGCTGTCTGATGATTACTTAATGCAAATATAAACCTTCTGAGGTTTTCTCAGTGTATTCGCATACTGGATCACTGCCAAAATTACGTTTAAAAGCCTCTACCGAAGAGCAAATGATGAAGATTTACAACATACTGAGTCAAATAACTATACAATGTCCATTTCAGGTTCCCAGAAATATTTGATGTACTCTAGAAGTGAAACACCTGACATGCTGAGCCATAAAGTCCTGATGATAAGCAGAGTGGTGGGTGGGGGATGGCATATTAAATTTTTTACGTGAGACATGCCCATTGATCAGCCACAGCCTCTTATCTACCTCAGCAGTCTCTGTGTTATAACACAGAGAGAGATCATAGGCAGCATGTGCCCAGCAGCGTGTTAATGAGCCAGTTGAAATAAGGTAAGCCTATGCACACCGTTGCATCAGGCATTGCGAGGGGCACTCGTATCAGCAAGTTAAATTTAGCATGGTGGATTTTTGATCTCGCAGTGGTTGCCGAGCTTTTCTCCCGTTGTCACAGTTAAGCTCTTACACAGTAGCCAGAATACCTGAGGACGCTCTGAAGCTTTTTAGTGTCTGATATTTTTTTATACTGTTCAGAAAGGCTTTGGGCTCTTAATTTTGAATGTGGAAATTTGGGCCAAAAAGACATTTTTTCGTGCTTAATATTTTTGACAGAGCAGGTTTGAGCTTACAGAATTGGAAAGTCACTCTTTGGTGGAACTACTCAAACTTAGTGACACATGCAGTATGTGATGAGGGTATGTAAATAGACAAGGCTTCTTTTTAAGGGGTAATTGAAAGATTAGGAACTGGATAACGATCTATATGCTGTGAAGCACATGAGAAAGTTTTCCAGGTAAAGGTAACTTTTGTGAACCTATTTGCAGTTGCAGGTTTGCTTGTTTTTACACATGTGCTACATGTGGTAGCAATGCAGTACCACTGTCAATTTGAGTTTCTCATAAGAAACTATATAATTTGCTCAAGTTTAATGCATCAAAGTAAAGCAAGTCTGTGTTTATTCCAGTGGAGTCTACTCTGTTACACTGTGTACAGATCAGAAGATAAAAACGTGTCGATGTTGAAAGCCTGTATGTTAACCTGGACTGTCTTCAGTATTTGACATAAATACTTACTTAGACTGAAGGATAAACTGACTAAAATTTTGGTGGTCAAATGTTAAAGTGACTGTGATCTCATATTTGTCATGTTTTTGAATCTGATATATGAATATGATATTTCATTACATTTGAGAGTGAGAAAGAGAGAAAGATAGACAGAGAATTACAGCAGTTTAAATGACGGCGAAATGATAATATCTGGCACAAGTCTCTCTGCTAGACAGATATATTGTATTATAGCATATGGTATGGGTAATAGGGTGGTCAGAATTATCCATGATGGATAACAGTTTGCTCAGTGATCTCCTCTCCACCACAGCTTCAAAAGTGTCCAGTTTGCAGCCAATAACAGAGCCAGCCTTCCTAATCAGGTTGTTCAGTCTGCTCCCCCAGCAAACCACAACAAATGTACACTGAACTTACCACAACTGAGTGACAGAAAATTTCCATCATTTTGCTGCACACACTGAAAGGTCTCAGCTTTGTTAGGAAATAGAGCCTGCTCATCATCTTCATGTATAGAGCCTCCTCCTGCCCATCACTAATACATCCAACCACTGCAGGATTGTCAGAGTAGGTTTTTGTAGGTGGCATGACCTGGAGTTGTACTGAGAATTTGAGATGTACAAGGTGAACAGGAATGGAGACAGCACAGACTCTTGAAATTAAATGATTGATTAGACTTTGGTAGTCAATGGTCACTGTGTGGTCATAAAATCCTTTTTTTCCCCCATTCCAAAAACAGGAGAATTTATCTGCTGATTATGACAAAAAGAAAATCACAAAAAATATTCAAAAAATTATGACACTTTACCTTAAAAAAAAGTCAACTTAATTGTTATTAAAAGCACTAAATAAGTACCAATCCAATTATCATCATAATGTTCTGCAAAAACACTTTTCTGGACTATCTTCAACACCATAACACAAGAAAAGCAGGGGAGATTGTAACCATATTTTACATTTAGTCACATACTGAATTGGTTGATTGTTTAGTTCCTTGAAGGTCGTCATTGTATATATTATAACTATGGTCACACATGACTATAAACTGCAAATGAAATGGTTGGTACTTCTAATTGTAATTTCGCCTCTGTACACTAGCACAGGAGATTAATTATCCTGTGCTGGATATTAATTCAAATAATCAATAAGTGACTGAAGTGACGGGGTGGCTGTAGCTCAGGATGTAGAGCAGGTCATCTACTAATCGGAAGGTTGGTGGTTTGATCCCTGGCTGCTCCAGTCTGCATGCCAAAGATCCTTGGGCAAGATACTAACCCCAAGTTGCTCTCCGATGCATCCGTCAGAGTGTGAATGTGTGTGAATGTTAGATAGGAAGCACTAGAAAACAGTGTGTGTGTGTGAATGAGGCATGTTGTATAAAGCGCTTTGAGTACTCCGGGAGAGTAGAAAAGCGCTATATAAGAATCAGTCCATTTACTGAAGCACAGAATTTCAGCTTTACTTCAACAAAACAAAAGTATTTTTATACCCAGTCAGAGGCTCAACACTAATTGGACAGTTGACTGACAAGTAGCTTTATGGCCATGTGAGGCCTGTCCACTAGTTCTTCCAGGAAAAATTAGGCAGATGAAAGATCTGGACTTGATTGTGTTGAATTTGGCTCAACACTAATCACTAAAACTCGCAATCTAAGGTCCGAAGAGATACTGATGGAAGTGAAGGAGGCCATTATTAAAAAACAAAATAAACCTATGAGAGAGCCTCAAAAACCCCACGAGTGGCCAAACCAGTTAGTGCAACACTTTTATTGAACCCCTTGAATTAAGGTAGAAAGTCTGCACTACAATCACATCTGGATTGTTTGATTTAAAATCCACTGTGGTGGTGTACAGCGACAAAATTACACAAATTTTCTCATTGACCCAATAATTACAGATGGATTTGAACTTATTTCTTTTCATGACGACATAGCTTAAGTAGTGGCTAGACTTCCCATTAAGGAATCCAGACTAAAGCAACACTGACCACTAGAAGAGGTTTTGTTGTTTAGTTTGTGCCTGATGCATCAGGCACGAAAAAAATATCAATTATTGTGAGAAAATTGAAAGTGCCTTATAGTGTCTATTCTCAGCTTATCACTTTGTATTCGCTGACTCTCAGCTAATTGCAATGGCAATTTTATTTATATTGCACATTTCATTACATGCAAACTCAATTTGCTTAACACAGAAGATAAAAATATAAAAACCTGGGTAGGTTTACAATGCCTTAAGGCAGTGAAAACAGCTAAATATAATAAAACAAAACAAAAACAAAAAACACATATTGAGTGTAGGGCTGTGTGAATAAAAAGGTTTTGAATCTGTTTTTTTAATGTATGCATGTCATTGATCTCAGGTCAGCAGGCAGCTTGTTCCAAAGAACAGGACCACAAAAACTGAAAGCACAGATATAGATCTAATTCTGAGAACAGTTAAAAGATCTGCACCTGACAATCTGAGATGTAATTAACAGAAAACATTTAAGTTTAGCTCTGCTACATTCAAAATATAGGAAAAAGCTGCTGAAATTTTCATCTGGATGCACAACAAAGAGCAAAGTGGTGGAGATACAACTATGAATGGTTGCCCACACTTATAGATAATTGGGAAACTTTCTGGGGAAAACCTGGTCTTGTTAGGAGAGACGGCATCCATCCCACTTTGGATGGAGCAGCTCTCATTTCTAGAAATCTGGACGAATTTATTAAACCCCCCAAAACGTGACTATCCAGAGTTGAGACCAGGAAGCAGAGTTGCAGTCTTACACGCCTCTCTGCAGCTTCTCTCCTCCTGCCATCCCCCAAAACCCCATCCCCATAGAGACTGTGTCTGCTCCCAGACCATCAAACAACAAACCAAAAATCAGCAAAAAACTATTTAAGCATAAAAATTCACAAAGAAAGAACAATATAGCATCCTCAACTGCACCGAAGAGTAAAACTGTTAAGTGTGGACTTTTAAACATTAGGTCTGTCTCTTCTAAGTCCCTGTTAGTAAACGATTTAATAATTGATCAACATATTGATTTACTCTGCCTTACAGAAACCTGGTTACAGCAGGATGATTATGTTAGTTTAAATAAATCAACACCCCCGAGTCATACTAACTTTCAGATTCCTTGAAGCACAGGCAGAGGAGGAGGAGTAGC
>VUQS01011242.1:6007-23068 GCA_015108495.1 Heterochromis multidens
GTTACCATGACGACCAAAGTCATACCTGTAGGCAGGGGTGGATGGGTGTGTGTGTGTGCGTGTGTGTGTGTGGGTGGGGATTCAGGTGTGTGTTTTTGTGTGCATAATGTCCTGACTGGTTGGCGTTGGCTGGTCGGCCGGTTGCCAGTTTGACTCAAAGTTTCCTTGGCATCACAGCCAAGGTCAACACACACACACACGCACACACACACACCCCTATACACACATACACACACACACACACAAACACAGCACAAAAAAAAGTTGAAAGGAGCACATTGTTTTCCACAGTCACCTGTCTAGTCTAGAGTCAGAAGTATAAAGCAGCATTGCAGCAGTGTTTGTTTTGCTTCTAATCTGACATTGCTGCTTGAATTTGAAATGCAGTGATGGTAGACCATATGGTGGGTGGAGCTGTTCAAACGAGGGAAGTTTGGCCAGTCTGAACATGGCAAGTGACTCAGAGCTGGATGAATGCTTGGATGTCATGGCAGAAGATGGCAGGCTTTTTAACCACACTCAGATTTGACTCATTAGGAAGAAGTTTAGCATTTCTGACTTGTGAAGCCGCAAGTAGCAGTTCAGAGAAGGGACTCATCAAAGTCTGTGAAACTGCTGGAATTTTAATTCCTGCCTGAGCGAAATCACTACAAGTACAATGTTGGTATTTAATATTATAGCAGTGTACATCAAATCGGAATTGACTATCAGTGGAATATCATAATATTCCAGGCCATTCACAGCCAGACTTTAACTTTCCTTAAGTCAAAGTTTGTTATTGAATGCATTTATGGCATTTATATATTAAGCAAAAACAGAGGTGTTGGAGTAAATGTATGGTTCACTCTTTGTTGGAACACAGCCTATCACCAGTAAGTATGAAGTTTGTACAATAATATTTTGATCCTCACATTCTTCTTTTGCAGCAGAGAATTCCTCCTGCAATATTTACACTGAATATGAGTGTGGAAATGGAGAATGCATCGACTACCAGCTGACCTGTGATGGAATAGCACATTGCAAAGATAAATCAGATGAGAAGATGCAGTACTGTGGTAAAACCCACTTAACAATTACAAGTTTACTTGTAAGAATTTAGAGTATCAAAAAAATATGTTAGCTTGGTTTAGAGTTCTTATAGAAATTAGTAGAACCTGATGATTGCTAAATGTCATTCACATTTTAATATTTGAAAAGTGTTTTAGTTGGTTTTAACATATGCATGGAATTATCTTTGTTTAGACAACAGGAGCTGCCGGAAGGGTTTTAGGCCCTGCTACAACCAACGGTGTGTGGCCACTAGCCGCTTCTGTGATGGGATCGATGACTGTGGGGATAACTCTGATGAAGCATTGTGTAGCAGTGAGTTGCAGCCCTTTGATCACCTGGTCTATTCATCCTCCCTGTGAAGGCAAAATCCAGTCACACTTATGCTTATATTAATCTGGCACACTAGACCACATGCTGTGCTAAGTCTTTACTGTCTAATGAGCCACAAGATCATAACGAGTGCACAAATTCAAAGAAACTTCCAACCCTTTCCCCAAAAAACTGATTGTGGGAGCCTGTACAATATTTTCCCTTACTTCAAAAGAGCGAGTGTGATTTTAATTCACGTTAGTATTTAGTATATAGTGGAAAAAATACTGAGGTGTTCTTACCAAGCTGACTGAGAAGACAGCAGCAGGTTCATAATTAATGTGGATCTTCCAACTCAGCAGTCTGGAATTTAAAGAAGGAGTTTATCTCACTATTTTGTACTATCATCAGCATTTTCTTTTTAATGGGACATCAACAATCACTTTTTTATATCACCATAAAATCTTAAGAAACAAGGAGTCCTAATCATAATAGCAGTAAGTTACATACTGATAAATGCAGGAAAATTAAATGGACATAGGACATAGAAAACAAACAAAACCAAAAAGCTACTCTTGACTATAAAGGGTGATTTGGTCCAGCATAGCACATACAGGGTCATGGCAGTCAGGTAGCTTTTAGCACATGGAGTCCACCTGCACAGATATTGAAATTAATGTAGAACAATTTTTCTGTCTGGCAGTTTGCAACTTGGAGCAAATTTTCCTCACTACCCAAAAGAGGTTCGAAGTATTGTTACGAGCTGTATCTGTAACTGTCTGTGAGTGCTGTTTTTGTTCCGGTATCTTTTTGAAATGTTAATTTTCTACCGTAGATGTCACATGTGGCTCATCAGAATCGTCTTGCAAAGATGGGAGCTGTGTACCCAGCTCAGCCTGGTGTAACCAGGTCGTTGACTGTGCTGATGCCTCAGATGAAAAAAACTGCAGTAAGTCCTCCAGCCTTTGCTTTCCATTGCAGTTAAAGCACAAATATACACACAGCTGCATCTGTAACAGACCAGAGTGATACAGTAACTTGTTCATGGCTTGGATCAGATTGAATGCTGCTCCCCTTGTCCTTACCCTCCACATCAGTGGCATTGTGACAAGACTGTGCTTCTGCGTTTTGTATTCAGACCACACCGACTGCTCTCACTTTTACAAGCTGGGAGTGAAAGAAAAAGATTTCATCAGCTGCAACTCCACCTCACTGTGCATCCACCCCTCATGGATCTGTGATGGCGCGAATGATTGCGGAGACTATGCTGACGAGACTAACTGCCAGGGTGAGCAGCAATGCAGGCACACACAAAGACACACATTTTGCCTCTTCATTCGTAGGCAGATCAAGGAAGCCAGCTTCAATTAGAAAAGACTTAAGACAGATCTCATTTTCAGAGATGATTATGACAGTGGAATAAGAGATTCAGAGAGAGCTTAGGAAAAGATAATGACCTCAATCATTGTTAAAGCCCACAGGACTGACTTGGTTTTGTTGTTTATGCCAGTTTCCCATGGGCAGAAGTGTGAGGAGGGACACTTTGCTTGTCCAAGTGGGAACTGCATTTCCAGTGTGTGGCTGTGTGATGGCCAAAAAGACTGTGAAGATGGAGCAGATGAATTCCAATGTGGTAGGCCAACAAATCTTACCCCTCTCAGAAGAGCTTCCCCAGAATAAACTGAAATAATAGATGAGGTATTTTATTCCAGTACACAACACTGTAAGCAGTTGGAAGGATATTTATTTTCTATTAACTAGAAGCTATTTGTTGTAATGTTTTTGTCATTTAAATAGATCCAGGCCTGCAACAAATATCACGTTAAATATATAAATAGTAGGCAGAAAGACAAGAGATGATTGTTTATCATGCCATAAGGCAATTCCTTTTCACTTTGTTTTGCTTAGCCCGATTGTGCGTTTGAGATTTCTCAAGTGGGTGTTGCTGCTTGTTTGAAAGTCTAATTCTGACCCTGAATTCAGAGCGAGGCTGTGGAAGACACACGATTTTCCCCTGCTCTCTTTGAATTATAATATACAGCCCTTCCAGTGTAACAATTAATTAATGAGCCATCACTCACTGAAGCGGTTATACTGAAGATGGAAATATGGGTTCACTGGAAAGCGGTGACATATGAAAGGATTACACACTACAATGCCACTCCTCTACTTCCCTCACCAGAGGCTGCAAGAGCATTCTCACTTCTTCTTTCATGCATACTAATGTGTTCAGAACTTACTAATACATAGTCAAGATCTCTCCAATTAAGGAGGACCATAATTAAGTCATGGTATGGATTAACGTAATTTCCCCACAAAATGAACAGCTTGTCCACACATCCGTTCACATGTCATTGCTTTTGGTATCAAGGAAAAATGAGCTGGATACTTTAATGTAGGTAGGGGTAAGTGTCATACCCATCACGCATACAAGGTAATTGGACCTGATGAATTTGTACATACACGTACACAGTGTAAAAACATCTTGCTGACTTGATTGGAGTTGTCAGTTTATTGTATTGTCTCAGACTATATGGTCTGTGTAAGTCATTAAGTAGTCAGCAGTTAGCGTTGTTGTTTGCAGACTGGAGGAGAGTTCCACTGCATTCTCTGTGAGGTAAAAGAGCAATTTCAGTTTGCAGTTGTTAACACCAACCATATCAATTCGACACATAAACAACCACACTCACAGATCTGTTTCAGCTATTTCTTCTTCTTTTAGCTGGTCAGCATAGTGGATCATCTGCCTCCATCTCATCCTATCCCTAGCATCCTCCTCGGTCACAATATCCGGACCATATCCTCCTTTACTACATCCATGAATCTCCTCCGAGGTCCTTCTCTTTATCTCCTGCCTGGCAGCTCCATATTCAACATCCTTTGCCCAATATATCCACTATCCCTTCTGTGCACATGTCCAAAACATCTCAGCCTTGTCTCTCTTTGTCTCCCACTTTGTCTCCAAACCACTCAACCAACGCTGTCCCTCTGACAAAATAATTTCCAATCCTGTCCATCCTGGTCTCTCCCAACAAAAATCTTATCATCTTCAACTCTGCCTCCTGTTTTTTTGTCAGAGCCACCATCTCCAATCCATACATCTTGTAAACCTTCCTTTTCACATTTGCTGCTACCCTTCTGTCACAAATCACCCTTGACACTCGTCCCCACGCATTCCACCCTGCCTGCATTCTCTTCTTCACCTTCTTTGTGCACTGAGCATTACTTTGGATAGTTGACCCAGGTGTTTAAATTCAACACCTTCACAACCTCTTCTCCTTGCATCTTCACCTTTCTACCTGTCTCCCTCTCATTCACACGTGTTCTGTCTTGCTTATACTGAATTTCATTCCTCTTCTCTCCAGAGCATACCTCCACCTCTCCAGATTCTCTTTCATTTTCTCCCTACTCTCACTACAGATCACAATGTCGTCTGTGAACATTATAGTCCGCGGAGAGTCCTGCCTGACCTCATCTGTCAACCAGTCCATCACCACTGCAAACAAGAAGGGGTCAGAGATGATCCTTGATCTAATCCTACCCCCACCTTGAACCTATCTGTCACACCAACCACACACCTCACCACTGTCTTGCTGTCCTCATACATGTCCTACATCAGACTCACATACTCCTCTGCCACCTCTGACTTCCTCATGCAGTACCACAGTTCCTCTCTTGGCACCCTATCATATAGTTTCTCCAGATCCACAAAGACACAGTGCACTCCTTCTGACCTTCTATGTATTTCTCCATCAACACTCTCAAAGAAAACATCACATCTGTAGTGCTCTTTATTGGCATGAAGCCATGCTGCTGCTCACTGATCGTCACCTCTCTTCTTAACCAAACTTCAACAGCTCTTTCTCATAGCTTCAGGGTATCACCGATCAGCTGTATGCCTCTGCAGTTACTACAGCTTTGCACAGCACCTTTGTTCTTGAAAACAGGCACCTTTTTTGTTATCCTTTATTTTTACTTTCTAATTGAGTTGTCTCTACAATTGATGGAAGATATCCTATGACTTTTACAATTCCTTGACCTTTTTAATTTGTTCCACAAGCACATCAGAATTTTCACTTGGAAAATATAGTGAATATTTATGAAGATCCCTATGAGTTCAAGATCAAGGGAACAGTTTACCCTTCCCGGGATACGGTTACCGAGGCCCCGCCCTGGAGCCAGGCCTGGGAGGTTGCTCAACGGCCTGGTGGCTGGGCCTTAGCCCATGGGGCCTGGCCAGGCGCAACCCGAAGGACCTCCCGCAGGAGGCGCCATAGGGGTCGGGTGTAATGTGTGTAGGGCGGCGGTCAAGGGCAGAGACCCTGGCGGACTGATCCCTGACTACCGAAGCTGGCGATTGGGACATGGAACGTCACCTCTCTGGTGGGAAGGAGCCTGAGCTAGTGCTTGAGGTTGAAAGGTACCAACTAGATATAGTCGGGCTCACCTCAGCGCACGGCTTGGACTCTGGAACCAGTCTCTGGAGAGGGGTTGGACTCTGTTCCACTCTGGAGTTGCCCTCTGTGAGAGGCGGTGGGCTGGGGTGGGTATCCTGGTATCCATAACACCATATTCGAACATAAGGGTGTCAATGAGTGCACATGGCACCAGGACACCCTAGGTCGCAGGTCAATGATTGATTTTGTAATCGTATCATCAGATCTGCGGCCGTATGTTCTGGACACTCGGGTCAAGAGAGGGGCTGAGCTGTCAACTGATCACCAGTTGGTGATGAGTTGGCTCAGGTGGCGGGGGAGGATGCTGGACAGACCTGGCGCGCCTAAATGTATAGTGAGGGTGCACTGGGGACACCTGGCAGAGGCCCCGGTCCGCGAGAGAGATCTTAAACTCCCACCTCCGGCAGAGCTTCGACAACATTCTGAGGGAGGCTGGGGACATTGAGTCCGAATGGACCATGTTCAGCACCTCCATTGCCGATGCTTGGAGGTGCTCGGCAATGGAGAACAACAGGAGGTGAAGGGAGCCATCAAGCTGAAGAAGGAGTCCTATCGGGTTTGGTTAGCCTGTGGGACTTCGGAAACAGCTGATGGGTACCGGCAGGCCAAGTGGAACACAGCTCGGGCAGTGGCTGAAGCAAAAACTTGGGTGTGGGAGGAGTTCAGTGAGGCCATGGAAAAAGACTTTCGGACTGCCTCGAAGCGATTCTGGTAAACCGTCAGGCAACTCAGGAGTGGAGCGGTGCTCTACTCACACGGTGTATAGTGTGGGTGGGGAGCTGCTGACTTCAACTGAGGACATGGTCAGGTGGTGGAAAGAATAGTTCGAGGACCTCTTTAATCCCACTGACACGTCTTCTGTAGAGGAAGCAGAGTCTGGGGATGAGGGGGACGACTGTGTGTGTGTTTTGTGAACTTGGAGAAGGGATTCGACCGCGTCCCTCGGAATATTCTTTGGGAGGTGCTTCGGGAGTATGGGGTGTCTGGCCCATTGCTGCGGGCCATTTGGTCCTTAAACAACTGTTGCAAGAGCTTGGTCCGCATTGCTGGCAATAAGTCGGACTCGTTCTCAGTGGGTGTTGGACTCCGCCAGGGCTGCCCTTTGTCACCGATTCTGTTCATAATTTTTATGGATAGAATTTCTAGGCGTAGCCAAGTGGCGGAAGGCTTCCACTTTGGTGGCCCCAGAATCTCATCTCTGCTTTTCGCGGATGATGTGATTCTATTGGCTTCATCAGGTGGTGGCCTCCAATTCGCACTGGAGTGGTTCGCAGCTGAGTGTGAAGCAGCAGGAATGAGAATTAGCACTTAGCACAAGTCTGAGGCCATTGTCCTCAGCTGGAAAAGGGTGGAGTTCCCACTCTGGATCAGGGACGAGTCGCTGCCCCAAGTGGAGGAGTTTAAGTATCTCGGGGTCTTGTTCATGAGTGAGGGGAGAGGGGAGCGGGAGATTGACAGATGGACTGGGGCTGCGGCTACAGTGATGCGGACGTCGTGGTGAAGAGAGAGCTGAGCGTAAAAGCGAAGCTCTTGATTTACCGGTCGATCTACGTCCCTACCCTCACCTATGGTCACGAGCTTTGGGTAGTGACCAAAAGAACAAGATCGTGGATACAAGCGGCGGAAATGAGCTTTCTCCGAAGGGCGGCTAGCCTCTCCCTTAGAGATAGGGTGAGGAGTTCAGCCATCCGGGAGTGGCTCAGAGCCGCTACTCCTCCACATCGAAAGGAGCCCGTTGAGGTGGTTCGGGCATCTGACGAGGATGCCTCCTGGGCGCCTTCTGGGGGAGGTGTTCCCGGCATGTCCCACCAGGAGGAGGCCCCGGGGCAGATCCAGGACACGTTGGAGAGATTATATCTCTTGGCTGGCCTGGGAATGCCTCAGTGTTGCCCCGGATAAGCTGGAGGAGGTGGCTGGGGTGTGGGAGGTCTGGGCTTCTCTGCTTAGGCTGCTGCCCCCGTGACCCGGCCCCGGATAACCGGGAGAAGATGGATGGATGAATGGATTTCAAAATTTAAATAATGGATTAGCACAAATCTGTGCATGAACTGTCAAACTTTAGATTTCTATGGCACAATAACTTTGCAAAACCAAACATTTCTGCAGCCTCAGTTACACTTCGTGTTAAGTGCTTATTAATATATGTTAATATATGTTATGCTAACATGCTAAACTAAGACAATTACTATGGCAGTATACCTACGTAATATCAAACCATTAATATTATCAGTAGGTGCACAGTTAGCATTCATATGATGTGTTAAATCCAGCCTCAGAGAACTGCTAGCTTTTTCTTTTTCAAACAAGCATATTACACAAGCTAGACCCCAGCAGCTTACGTAATTAAGAATTACACAAATAAAATGTGACCAGAGAACTTAAGTGTCTGCCTTTGAAAGCATTTCTCTGAGATAACACAAATCTGGCCTTTTCTTTCTGTATAATTACCAAGGACCTTAGTTACAAACAATAGAAGAAGGAGTTCAGTGCAATTTTCAAATTTAATGCATTTTGAGTTATCTGATTTATTTTGTAAATTGCCTGTGAATGTTGTTAGCGAGATGCATAACACATGAACACCATTTCCATTCCTTTATCTAGAAATTTCGTTTTGGCCTCTGTAAAATGATAACATCCCATACTTCAAATGTGCTTCTATCAGAACTGATGTGAATTATGCCATAATTCTTTGAGAAGCTCTGAATAGCTTTTCCAGGACAAATAGACAATATTCCCATTCCTCTGAGTTAATTATCATATAAAAAGCCCCATCCACTGATAATCTAACTGCACCAGCAATGTGGGTTGAGGAAAATGTCATTACATTTCAGAAATTTCAAATTCCACAGCCGATTAGACAAAATACTCATTTGTCACTTCACAATTCATAGTGCACTTTTCTACTGTGCAAAACACTATTGAAAATGAGACATGAAAGACTTTCTTTGATACAGTTATCGTGCTGTAGACCTGCTATTTTGTTATACACTTGAAGCAGCTGTTCACATTTGAAGTGCAAATTTGGTATCGCACACGGAAAGTCTGGATAATCATGGTTTCCAGATTTAGCCATTTAATGTTTATCTCCTCCTTATCTTACATCATAATATCAGAACACATAAAGTTAGTGTGATGTACAAAGTCTGACAGAAAGGAAAGCAACCCAGTGAGAGACATCCCCCATCCTTACCCCCCACCCTTAGTTGGATCCATATTTCCTTGTACTGTGGTCTGACCTGGTGCACACATCCCATATCCTTCACTCAGTATCTTATCAAAGCTCTGGCAGACTTTGCTAGGCTTTGAGATCAGAGAGAATGAGACCACAGAACATCTCCCAAGGGAAAAAAGGTGGCTCAGTGACAGAAATTCAACAGACCTTCTTAATGTAGCCACCTTCTACACAGTAGCTTCTACACAGTAATCAGCAGAATGCATTCTTAGTTGAGTCACAACTGTTTCCTGTCACACCCTAGTATCTTTTCATAAAAAGCACTAAAGATTTGAATTAATATTCAAGTGCTTTGATAAGCTATTCTATCTAAGTATTCCTTTGTGTTTGGATGACTTTATTGTATTTTATTGCCCTGTAACTAGAATCATTCATTCTTTTGAAAGAAAAAATGGGGGGAAAAGATTACTATTTACAATGCCTTGTGTGGCAGCTATGTATATTTATGTGTGCTACTAAGCAGAAAAGCTACAAAGAAAAACAAGCAAGCCAAGGGGCAAGTAAGAGTCAGCCCACTTTTTGTGTTTTGATTAAAAATGGTCTGCCCCCTCTATAGGGTATGGCACATTTGTTGTTGTTTCCTCCTCACTTTGTGTGATTTATGGCATTGAAATTCCTTTTCCACTG
Organism: Heterochromis multidens; assembly: GCA_015108495.1. Classification (NCBI taxonomy): domain Eukaryota; kingdom Metazoa; phylum Chordata; class Actinopteri; order Cichliformes; family Cichlidae; genus Heterochromis; species Heterochromis multidens. The sequence goes on from VUQS01011242.1 coordinate 15,683, forward strand.
CCCTCCACAGACTCTTCCTGCTTGTGGAACCAGTTTGCCTGCTCGAAGAACAAGTGCATTGCCAAGCAGTGGCTGTGTGATGGGGAGAATGACTGTGAGGACGGTCTTGATGAGAGCGTGCAGATCTGCGGTTAGTGCCCTTTCAGATGTCGTGCAAAATCTGATGTTGCTATCAAAGGTCACATTCGCCATATCACATTACAATCTTATAGCTTCATGTGTTCCTTTAGCAGAGCTGGAAATGAATGTAGAGAAATGAAACAATCTTAATGAGGCAACAAATGAGACTGCAGGCATTTTTGATAATTCGAGTGAGCACTGAGGCAAATAGATTTTTCATCACTGAGGCCCTGGAGACATAGCTATTTCAATGGGCAAATGAGATGTGTATGTAATGAATTTTACAATAAAACGAAACGAATACTACCACAATAAAGAGACAGGAATTGCTGTGAGCACTGGTTGTATAATTTGATCATAATGGAATGTCAAGGAAGAAATGGTCCAAAGGTTTCTCAGTTACAATTATTGTCAAAAGCGAGATCTGCATTTTAGCTATACATGCCTAATTGAACTACTGTATTTACCTTTGTTTCTCAGTGGAGTTGGGTTTTTTTTTCCTGCCTGTTTTGCCTTAAAGGGCATATTCCTAAGATAAAGGCAAATATTGCTGACGTACAGAATTCAGGGAAAATAATTGTTATTCACAAAAGCACAGCCATAATGTGTTGTTTCTGTACAAAAAAAAACTGCTGCACAGTGAAAAGGAGAGTTTGTTGGGGTCATAAGGGAGTAACAATTGAAAGCCAACACCATTTCCAAGCCAAAACCTCTTAAGTGTTCACTGATAAGGTGAAGGTAACATCCAAACAAAACAAAAAACTACTGCTTCAGTTTAATGTTTGATTTGACCCACTGTACTCTGGCTTTTGAAAGTAGACCATGTGTTTCTGTTTTCCTCTCAGGCACAGTGACATGTGCTCCAGGGCTGTTCAGCTGCCCTGGATCCTATGCCTGTGTTCCAAAACGTTGGCTTTGTGATGGGGAAAGGGACTGTCCTGATGGGAGTGACGAACTTTCTGCTGCTGGCTGTGGTAAATTCATCAAAACAATGAATAGCTTATTGCAATTATTACAAAGAAAGAAGTTTCAAATAAATGCTTGTTTACACAGTATTATTTTTGTGCAACTTAAGAAAGTATTGTCCCATGCCACATTAAAGAACCCACCAAATACCTACTGTAAATCTCTGTGTAACATTTATTTTAAGAAGAAAAATAAACCGTGAATTAGTAGTTAATAGATTGGTATTTTTGTTTTATCTGGATTGCTTCTTTTTGAATTCAAAGACAAAATTACAGAGCATTTGATTAGCCTAACACATAATGTCATATTCTAGACATACAGCATGCCTTGTTTAGTTTTAGAAATGTTTATCCATTGATTAGCACTTGAACTCAGTTCTTTTAATGCATCAGCACCCAACAACACATGTGATGACAGCTCGTTTCGCTGCCACAACAAAGCGTGCATCCCCCAGCGATTCGTCTGTGACCATGATAATGACTGTGGAGATGGATCCGATGAGTCAGTGGAATGTGGCAAGTAGATTTATCTTGCTTTTTTGCTTTTAATATTCACTATTGAATTTACTCCCGTTGAAACCTGCACCAGGCAAGTTTGGATAACAAACTTTGCTTAAATGGCAATGGTGGACAAATTTCCTGCTTGATACATGAGAGCCTTAAGGAAGATACTGTAATAGTTGTGAAGGAATAAATAGTCACATGAAGTCCAAACATGTGACCATGCACACATATAAGCCATACATGAATAGCCACAATTAAACAGCTTACAGTCATTGCTGCCCATGTTTATATAAATTTGTTATTGTTATACTTGTAACTATACTAACAACAAAAGGCTTATTTGGGCATTAAAGATGGAGTAGACTACATGTTTTTATCATCACTGAAAACCACTTTCTGTATTTCAGTAAGTGGTTTGAGAAACCACAATATTAATGTAAAGTAATAAGAAGATCAAAAAAGTGCACAAAGGAAGTAAGCAGAGGATTTTCACCTGGAAATGTAGGGTTTGAATCCCATGTGAAGCCAAAAGTCAGCACTGGCTTAGTCAGCACTGGCCTATGAAACATATCGACGTTCCTATCCTTGTATAGTTGGGCTGGTTTCAAACAGAAGGAACACATGGAAGGCTTTCTATTTTCTATTTCAATATTTTTTTTTATTAGTTCTACTGCAGGTTTAACTATTTGTAGCGTCTCACCTAGAGGGGATTCTCTGTTGCAGCCATGATTTATTATTACTGACTGATGAAACATATGTATTTAATGTTGAAATGTTGGCCAATGCAGCAAATGCCATTATACCTCCAGATGGCTTGAACTGTTGATCAGCAGTGAATATGAATATACACTGTGAGCATGCTTAATTAAATTATGAACCATAGTCATGAAATTCTTGCTTTTGCAGCTTAATTTTACATAACTGATACTAAATTCCGCTAAACATACACCCTAATCTAAAACTCTGTCACTTCCAAGTACAGCTTGGTAAGAAAGTGGCTGTCTTTCTCTCTTTCTTCAGTCTATCGTTCTTGTGGATCAGAGGAATTTCGCTGTGGGGACGGCCGCTGTCTTCTCAGCTCTCAGTGGGAGTGTGATGGCTATGCAGACTGTCCCGACCACTCTGATGAACTGCCTCTGAACCTTAAATGTCTGGCTGCAGGTAAGACTGCTGTTTGGCTCTCAGCTGGAATCTCTTCATCAGTGTCATCAGCAGCACCAATCACTCAGGAAACTGGTGGGTATATGTGCTGGAAACAAAAAAGGCGCTGAGAGATTTCCTTAAAGGAATTAATCTTTCAAGATCCATTGTCAAGTGAAAAACATTCCTCACCTTCACTGAGGAATTACAGGGCATTCTGCCTGTGACACCCACGTATTGCTCTTTTCAGGAAGCTTGTGCAATGGCTCCTTCTTCATGTGTTCCAATGGACGCTGCATTTCTCAGGGGCATCTTTGTGATGGGAAAGATGATTGTGGTGACCGATCAGATGAGAGGAACTGCAATGTGAATGAATGCTTGAACCGCCGCATCAGTGGGTGTACACAAGACTGCCAGGATCTTCCTGTAGGTTACAAGGTAAGTGTCGAGTGGCCAGGGAATGTTATTGTAGCTTGAGAGTGCATTCTTGATAAAGATTAATAAACCAAAATCAATTTATTGCATGCAAAACAGCCTAAAGATGAGTCTCAAGGGTTTGATGAAAATTATTTTCCAAATGCAAACTGAATGAGACCCACACACAGTCAGACTACATTTGGGATCATGAGTCATGCTACAAGGTGTCTTACTTCAAACAGCGTGACTTGTATTTCAATATTCAGGTATATTACTAAAGTGTAAGACCTTGCTGACCTACATTTCTAAGCACTTGCATAAATTCCAATTCAGTAGCAGGTAAAATATGGAGCTTATATTAGTAGTAGTGGACATGAATGATTAATGACCGATAATAAATCAAGGCTAACTTTGCACTTCATTACACAGATAAAGATGGGTGGGAGTACATATACAGTACATGCAGTCTCCCACTTTTTGAATAACCTTGAAAGCTGTAAGGTGAGTTTAATGATATGCCAACAACTGTCTGAGCTCCCTCACTGTGCTGTGTGATTGTACTGTACTGGCAATGATGTGAGGGTCGAAGTTCAAGGCCAACCCCCGGAGTGTTTTGGTTGTCGGACTGTGGCAGTTTTATGGATTTTCTTCTCCTACTCTTCCATATGATGGTGGTTTACATCAGAAAAGTGGCTGAAGGCACAGAAAACTTCTCTTCCTTGTCACAACAGGGGGAGAGCTGGACAGAGAGCACATCGAGCACATCAATGCAGACCCTTAGCTCATCCATTTGTGGCCTGAACAGGAAGATCAGCAGAAAAGCCCTCAAGGTTATAACTTTGGATAAGAAAGGGATTTGCAGTGGGTCCAGAGCAGCTGATACAAGCACTTTCAGTTATTTTTTGGGGTCCTTGGTCACTGAAGTGCAATGGAATTTTTAAGCCAAGGAACAGTATGTCTGAATTGTGGCTTTGATGTCATCTCACATGTTTGGAGCTTGGTTTTGGTGCATTTTGCTGACCTGCATTACATTGAGAAATAAGTACAAGGGCCAAAGATATATTGTTTGTTACTGCAGACCATTCTAAAATTGCTTTGAAAGTACATGTCGCATAAGTGTATTGCTTTTATAACAATGATGTATTATATGAGAACAGAATTCAATTTTTTCGAGAGATGTCTCACTGAGACAATTCAAAATTTAAATAATTTGTCTAATTCTAACTGCAGTAGTGGAAGTGTCATGACAGCTAAACTGAGGCTTTAATCCTCTGTTTCCTCCACTCGTGATCAAAACTCATTGTTTTGTTTTTCATTCTGCTTTTGATGATCAGTGTAAATGCTGGCCTGGGTTCTATCTGAAAGATGATGGGAAGACTTGTGTGGATGCTGATGAGTGCTCCACTACACTTCCTTGTAGCCAGCGCTGCATAAACACTTATGGGTCCTACAAATGCTTGTGTGTGGATGGTTACGAAGCCTTGGAGCGTAACCCTAATACATGCAAGGCTCTGTCAGGTTAGTCTGATTTTTTTTTTTCTTCTAAGTTTCTCAGCTTGCTGAATTTCAGTGTATAACTGCAAATCCTCTAATGCTGCATGTTCCTCATTTTAGCTGAAGAGCCCTTTCTCATTATGGCAGACCACCATGAGATCCGCAAATTGAGTGTGGATGGCTCAAATTACACCATCCTGAAACAGGTAAGTGATATCTAAATTTCTGGCTATTTTTAAATCATTCCTTGGATAGAGGATTAGATTCACATTTTGCTAAGAGGCAGGCTACAGATTGTCAGTCAAATAACCATCTTGTTCTCTTTTTGTGCTTAATTTTGAGTCTACCCTGCTTCTTGTTACCGAGACTGGCAGCTGTTCACCAGCTACATATCTTGTAAAAATATAGTAACTTTTCAGAGAATATCAAAAGAAAAAGTCAGTAATAACATATTAGAGATTATGTTGGGGACATGTTTGCCTTTAATAGACATTTACAGTGGAGAGAGAGCAGGATCACATGCAGTTAACATATGGGCTGGCCAAAGGTTGGACTGCGAACTCACTCTGAACTCACTGCTTGAGGGTAATTGCAAAGTTATGCACCATAACTTTATGAAAAAAATTGTGTCACCTGGTTAAAACAGATTTAGTATTACTGAGTAAATCAACCTCAGCAGAGGTGAAACCATATTCTATGACTTATTCTTACAAGTGACTTTTATGATTAAACCTAGAAGTGATACACGAACCTCTCTAACCTATTTTTCTGTTTAGGTAAGATATTTGTTGTCCACCCTCGATTTTCCAACCCCACCATAAAGGTAGAGGAAAGCTGACAATTCTGATTGGCGAAGAGCAAAATCACCCAGGGGACCCAGTGGAAAAGCTATTTCAATCATGCTGAGGTCTCATCTCTGCTGCTTCAGGCTAAGCTTGAATCTGACTGTTGATCATTGCAAATGGTTAACTGTGATTTACTGTAAATCACCTCACAGCTATCCTATGGTCTTCTCTCACATTCATATTAACCTCTTGACTGAATGTATTCTACTGATTGTACTGGTGTTCTCATTAGCCACAGCTCACTTTAATCATGGCATATTAGCAGCAGCTGACCTCATATCATTTTAACATGCCCTTACATACCAGATTCATAATGCACATACCCAGATATAAAAATTTCATATTATCCAATTTTCGTTATTATTACTTTTCACATATTACTGTTCAGATATTGTTGCAAAATATATACTGATTTTGAATTAAATGCCAAAGTTGAGAATTTGTTTTCCTACCAGGAATAAAATATTTATTCCTCTCAAGCATTAATTAAACAGTATTTGTTATGTGGTTAAAATTATCCAAAAATTGGGCTTTGGCCCACTACAGTTATGTGAAAAAGAAAGTTTTCACAGGCTCCTATGCAGTCCTGTGAAAAACTAAGTACACTCAATGATTCAGTAGCTTGCAGGACCACCTTTAGCAGCAAAAATGTGAAGTAATGTTTTTCTGTATGACGTTATCAGTCTTTCACATCATTGCTGAGGAATTTTGTTCCAGTCTTCTTTACACTGTTGCTTCAGTTCATTGAGGCTTGTGGGCATTTGTTTATGCACAGCTCTCTTCAGGTCCCACCATAGCATTTCAATGAGTTTGAGGTCTGGACTTTGGATCATTGATGCCTTGATTCTTTTCTTTTTCAGTATTCTGTTGCAGATTAGCTGGTGTGCTTGGGATCATTGTCCTGTTGCATGCCTGTTGGACAGATGGACTCTAGAATACTTTGGTATACAGAGGAGTTATTGGTCAACTAAATAGCTACAAGTTGCCCAGGGTCTGTGGCTGCAAAACAAGCCCAAATCATCACCCCTTCACCACGGGGCTTGACAGTTGATTGGGTCTTTTGCAGTTTCTCTGAACATTGCAGAGTCTGAACTTGGGATGAATTTGCTGAGACCTTCAGTCCTGGGAAGATTGGCAAATGCCTTGAATGTTTTCAGCTTGTGAATAATCTTTCTCACTGTAGAATGGACTTCATATTGATTTGAAATAACCCTTTGCATATTGATGGGCAGCAAGAATTGCCTCTCTAAGATCACTGTTGATGTCTTTCCTCCTTGACATTGTGTTAACGCACACCTGAATGCTCCAGACCAGGAAACTGCCAAAACCATTTTTGCAGTTGCTGATGATAAATGATCAATTGAGGGACTCTGTTAATTTCTGTGGAACCAATAAGGGTGTACTTAGTTTTTCAAAGCACTGTATAGAGTCTTTTTTTTTTTTTTTCATTTCACATGAGTGTACATTGTCATTTGTTACAATAGAAACTAGCCCACAACATTTTTTTTATCCGTTAAATTACAGTGAAGAAGAACAGAATAGAATAGCCCTTTATTGTCATTGTACAAGTACAACAAAATTGTGGGTGCTCTACCCAACTACTGTACGGAAATAACAACAGAATAAATAACAAGACAACAGAATAATAACAAGACAAGAGAAATATATACAAAGTAAGAGAAAATATATATACAAGGTAAGAGAATATATACAAAAGGCACACAGTAAAAGGCACACATTTAGTGCAAAGGACTTGGTCCGAGTATAGAGTCCATGTGTGAGTGGCCTGAGTGATGTGGGTTGCTCAGACCATGCCTCAGACCATGGCTCAGATTTGGGGGTGTGCAGGGGTGGGGAGGTTTGGGGGAGCGTGATTGTTTGTAGTCCGAATGGCCCAGGGG
>VUQS01011246.1:3973-36613 GCA_015108495.1 Heterochromis multidens
TTTCTCATTTTTTATTCATTTTTTTTTTTTTTTTTTTTTCCCCCCCTTTTCTCATCCAAATGTCAACTGTTATCATTTAGTCAGTGTGGTGCTGTCCACTTAGGCTTTGTTTGACTTTTACCTCCTTTTTCTAGCGTTAGACAGGCTACTCAAGGTTCTCATGAAAAAAATAACTAAATAAATGACAAATAAGCCAGTTCTATAAAATGACATTAAACTTGTACAGGTTTTTTAATGCTTACTGTTAAATGCTGCTAATAAATGCTGCCTTTCTTTTTGTCTTTTATTAATTTAATTGAGTTCTTTTTGTTTTTCCTATTCCCTACTGTCATCTTTCCCTCATTTTCTCCATCCATCTCCTCTGCCCCTACTACCATCTAACCCACCCACACAACCCTGTGGGCTTTTGACTCCTACTTTGCCCCATCTCTCCCTCTACTCCCCTTTCCTTTCATCTGTTCGTCTCAACAGAAATACACAAGAATGTGATCTCTCCCCTGGAGGGTGATACCAAAGAGCACGTGCTGCACCAGAAGCACACAGAGCTGAAGCAGAAAATGAGAGACCTCAACCAGGGCTTTGAGCGCCTCCGTAAGCTCAGCCACGAGGGCTTCACTGAAGATAGCGGTGAGAGAGGAAAAAGCACAGAGACACATTCTCTCAGCTTGTCTCTTTTTGCATCTTCGTTAGACGCTACATTGATCTCATCAGCTTAATTACTAGGATTTGTAATCATAATAACACGCTTCTGTATCATGGCTGGTGTACACTGATGTGCTGATAGCTTAAGTGTTTTGAGTTTTTAGTGTAACATTGAATACATCTCTGAAATGGAAAGAAGTATTTAAAGAAGGTTATTGAAAGCAGCTCACTATGCTGCATTCATCTAGTGATATAAACTAGCTCGGCCTTGTGCTGTTTAACAGACAAAGCATTCATTTCTCTCACCATTGCATTTTATCACAGTTTGCAGTCCTCTCCACTCCTCAGACATGTTAGACTGCTTTTAGTTGAGTGTACTGCAGAGTTTGTGTTAGGTCTCACTTGTGCAGGTTTCAGTGGGAGTTTGTTAAGAAGTTTAGATGAAGGCATTATACCTTCTGCTGATTCATAATGATTTTGTTGCTGCGTCTCTACCTCCAGGTTGTTTCTTACTAAACCACTCGTTCCCCTCACATCTTTGCCTTCCCTTGCACAAATCGGTTTTGATCTCTCTCTCTCTCTCTCTCTCTCTCTCTCCCCCCCTCCTTTTTTTTTTTAACATTTGCAGTTTTGTAGTATTTAAGGAGTGAAGAGAAATTGTGTGACAGCACCTCAAGATTAAATTTTAAATGCAAGCATTTTGCCTGTTTCATATTTTGTGTATATTTATATGAAGTGATACGTTTTTGTGGTTGTATCATATGAAATATCTGCTGTGACTGCTCGTCCTCTGAGCTCCCTTCCTCTTGAGTGTTGTGGCTCCAAAATGTCTCTTTGGATTGTTTATCTCTTCATCTGCCTTTCTGTTCTTGGCCTGTAGAGTTTCGGGAGCCGCGTGTGATTGAACTGTGGGAAGCTGCCAAGAGAGCCAACCTCAGCAAAGATGAGCTAGAGTCTCTCAAGGTAGTCCTTAAATCTCTTGTGACATTTTGTTTTTTGGACACACTGTTGCCCTGTCTGTGTCTAGATGACACTTTTTTGTTTTAACATAGTGCTACAGTCTAACTTTGACTGCAACTCCAAGAAACTTTTTAATCAAGTGCTCTTCTGGCATAGAAGCATTAACGGTATATTTTGCGGTACTTAGTAGGTAAGTACTACTTGTGTATGGTAAGCCACAGAAAGTGCAGCTTATTATGATCACATTTTATGTATTGCACTTTTGAAATTCACAAGTATTCCACTCTTCTGGATCTCGTTGTGCTCCTTTCACCGTTTGTCCCTTGGGCAGACAAATGCAGTGAACGACTCAATTTAAATGTAAAATTTTTTTAAGTTATCGGGTTTCAAGATCAGATCTATCACAGGGAAACATTCAGCTTGAATTTCCTCTGTGATATTTCCTTTCTGTTTGCCACTTGAGATACATATAAGCTCCCTGTTCAGTTGTGCATGTAATTGAAGGTAAACTGAACTTAAATCCCTCTATGTTCGCTGCCCTTATTCATTTAGGAGGAACTACGTCACTTTGAGACAAAAGTAGAGAAGCATAGTCATTACAAGGAGCAGCTGGAGCTGTCCCATCAGAAGTTGCAACACGTGGAGTCTCTAGGAGACAAAGAGCACATCAAGAAGAACAAAGAAAAGTATGACACACTCGCTGAGAAGACTAGAGAGATGGGCTACAAGGTAAGTAGTGATAGAGGTTCTCTTAGTATTTAATATGCTGTGGTTGAGTTTTCACCTGCATTGGAAGTGAATAATAAAGTAAATATAGTCTTTGGTAATTGCTTGTAAAGCTGGAAGGTGGTCTGGTTGTTGGAGGACTGCAGAAATGCTGGTATTAAGTGACTTTTTATTTTCACTGCTTTTATTTTGCACTTCAAAGTTTATAAACATCTCAAAACACAGTAAAAATGCTTTCTCATGATATATGTACATGTATTAGCATGTGCTGTAAGCACAGATACATATAACAAACATTACTAATACACTATAAACAAAATCAAGACAACTGGTTCTCCAGTTTCACTCCCTGCAACTTGAACTTTGCAGAAGTTTGACCAGAGTCACAATTTACTATGAAAATTGTAAATTTCATACACTCGGCGAGTGTGTCGTACTTTTCTTTGCTCCTCTTGAAAACAACCAAACCATTAGCTTATAAACTAGCTAATAGCTAATAAACTATGATCATCTGTGTTGAGAAGCCCATGTTTGGCTGTAAATTTGTCTTGCATTTAAATGGCATGGGTGTCTGTCTGATTTCAGATGAAGAAACATATGCAGGAATTGTCCAACAAGATTTCTCGCCAGGGACTTCAACACAACGAGCTCTGAGAGGTCTGGATCACAATCATCACACCAGTGAAAGATGAAAGAACTGTAGTGTTTTTCTTTAGTCACACACAATGTTGATCCACCCTTTCAACTAATGTTAAAAAAATCTGTGTTTTCCATCAATGTTTTTCTACTTTTCTAGTGAATGAATTGCTGAATGAATGAATTCTTGGTTATTTGTATGTAATATGCATATGAAGTATTATAAAGCAGCTGGAATTATGACAAATAACTGATCAGACTGTCAGTCAAGGTACAGATAAATTAAATATAGAATAGTTTACACACCAGTGTGGTACTCCATACAACAGTCATTTGTATAACTAATAGCAGGCAAGTGGAAGAAATGTCTGGTTGTTTTACAAAAAAGTGGCTTAACTTTAGCCAAATATTGTGGAGGTGGTAGGTCAGAGGTGGACAGCACTCACTGAGTCAGTCTTGACCAGACCATATGTTTTACATATTTTAATGTTACTTTAACTGTCTGATCAATATTTAAATGAAGATCAAGAGTAGAAGCACTGAAAACTAGGGACCTGAAAATGAAATGGCAATCTTTAATATTCAGTAAGATACAGGTGCCAACAACAGACATACAGTAATGTTTTAAAAATGTAGATTTACAACATTCATATGCTTTGGCATAAATAAAAGCACTTAATATACTGTAGAGGAAAGCAGTCTCTGTAGTGACATTAAAGGATATTCTTTGTAAAACATTACATTTTCGTGAGTCATCCTCATGGTGTTTCTTCCTCCTCAGAGACACTAGTGGGGAACCAAAATGATAAAAATAAATTTGCATCCATTATTGTACAATTTGTCTTGATGATATCAAGAGGAGGGTGAGAAATTGAAACAAACACTATGCTTTTCCATTCATCAGTTCCTGGCCTCTCACAGACCAGAAGCAGAGGCATTGATTACTGTGATGAATAATCTTTCTGGCTGGCTGATTACTTAGTCATGTCCTGCTTGGACCACATGGGCCTGGATTAATGTAATTTGCACCCTGGGTATAACTGTAAGCTGCTTATTTTTATCGAATGCTTTTCTGCTTTGAGGTGGAATGATCACCAGGCAAGTTGGGGCTTTTAGCATCCAATTGTAAGGTGTGAGATGAGGTGGGCTTTATCTCTCTGTGAAATCTTATTTTGATCCAAACACAAACAATGGCAGTCAGTGACCTCTTGGTAAAAGAGGTAGCAATAAATATACTCTGACCACAAAGCCTAAAGAAAGTAAATCCTGCAAAAACTGAAAAGACATTACAGCTTAAAAAGCAAACTATCATTTATTTTTGTCTTCCATCTGCTATCTCAGTGGTAAACAATAGTTTGTTGCCATCCACTCATAATTAAAGCCATTCATACCAATGCCAACAAGTAATCTCGATAGTCTTGAAAAGGCAGGTTTCCCTCAATCCTCAGCAGATACAAGGTGTAATCATAAAGTTCCAGGACTGCTACATTCCACTTCTTCCCTATTCCCAAAGGATTGCCACAGCAGATGGATCCACATTTTTTGATGTGGCACAGACTTTACACTGGATGCTCTTCCTTATCCCACCCTCCCATTAAACCAGGCCTGGAACTGGTACTAGGAGTACACTAGCTTGTGCCCACCTGAGGCTGGGTTTGTGTCTCCTCCTCAAACCAGGAAGTTTTTACCTGTAAGGCAAATCTGTTACTACAAAAGCCACGAAATACTAAAAGGACTAAACTGAACTGTGCCACTGTGTGCTGGCATGGGAAAAAAATGAACACAGGATTTCCTTTTGGCCATATGAGCATAATCTTCAATACTTAATAGATATGGCTCCTTCTGACTCCACCTATACCCCCAAAATGAAATTCAAACTAAAGGGTTGGAGCTTTGACACACCGGAGGAGATACAGAGTGCATCTCAAGAGCCCGCAAGGTGTCAAAACTGGACTAAAAGCTGCACGAAGACGTTGAACAGGAACTAGGCTAAATTTTATTCGGGTAAGGTTTTTAGTATTTTTTTAATAAGAACTTTATGATTGCACCTTGCATAAATGCCAGGCAGACAATTATGTAACATTTCTGTGGTAAAACTTATCAAGACAAATGCAGGAAAAAGCTAATTTAAAAACAAGTATGAGAAATAACACTTAGACAAGACAAAATAGAAGCTGCATAAGAAAGCTCCCAAAGCTTTAACCTTAGTGGAATGGACTGTGGGAATTTCATTACACTGTCACAACTGTGGGTGTGTTTTTAAGTACAAAATAACCGGTATGATAATCCACCACATTTGAGTCAGTCATCTTTTTCAGAGAGTTGGAGAGAATCTGCAGTCAAAACTATTCTGAAGTGTCATCCAGTTGGGCGTTCCAGAGTCAGTTTGGTGGCCCTTGCCGCCTGCTCTCCAGCTGAGTCAGTTTGTCCTCCCTGGCCTGAACATGCTCCACCCCCACTCTCTGAGCTGTTTCCATGGCAGTGATGTCCAGGTGGGCGTACCTGATGGAGCCCTCTTCTGGATGGGAAAATAATGGTGGGGGTTATAAAAAATGTCTTTCTACAGTATGTCATGTCATCATTAACCGCTGTCCCTAAGATGAATTATAAAGTCATATATATGTATAAACTCTGCCTATTCTGTCTCCTCAGACTGTATTGTTTGTTTGTTTTATTTGTAATTGGTACTTCTGAAATACACATTTAAAAAATGTATTTCATCTGTGATTCAAAAATGCATAAAATTACTTGTAATCTAAATGCTCTCATTTTAATAGGTTTTAACTGTTGTGAATTGCTTCATTTTCACACTCTAAATATGTCAGATTATGCTAATTAAGTTTGGCTATACAGAAGCACCAGGAAATAAATGGACTGTTTTCCATAAAGTAATTGTACCTCCTCATTTGTTAAATTTACTTATCGGACGCTTCCTAATAATGTGAGTTGATCTAAGAACAGATTTTCATGCACTTTTCTTTTAAGCTCTCAGCCGATAGAGAGAAAGATACTAGCAGAAAATCTCAGCCAAACCAAATGAACTCATTTTATATTATTATTTTTTTTTAGTCTGTACTGATGGTAGCACTGTCTTTCTTCTTTTTGGCTTCGAGGGTGGTACATTTGTAAGCACCAGTACACAGACTGAGAGAATAATAAACAAATCAACCACCCTGCCAATAACCAGCAAGTGCACAGGAAAATAGATATTTCAGCCAAATTAAACAGACTGGAGCTGTTTCATAATCCAGTTCTGCTTTCCTTTGCCCCACCTTTGTTTACTATCCTTCATGAATCTAATAATGTATACAGCTTGCCATACACTGTAATAGTGTGGCAGAGATATTGCATGCAAAATGTGATTTGAAGCCATTCCCACAGCCACCATATGAAAAAAGAAAGCAGCAGCAGCAGCAGGAAAAGACAAATGGTGATCTAAAACTGTTTGAGGTGCAGTGTTCTTACTGAGTCTGCAGAGCTGCACTGTGTTACCCCTCTCAGCACTGCGCAGACTGGAGACCGAAGCCGAGCTGGGTTTCTGCAGCTCCAGCTCTGTGTAGAGTAGCTCTCTAGTTTTATACAGCAGAGGGCTAATGGGGATGTTGACATAATTAACATTGCTGTTACTACAAGGCCCACTGTCAAGGGATGCAGACGGAGGAGCCTCGTGGGAAGACTGCAACATACCTGAAGGAGAAAACCAAAAGAGGGCAACTAAATCTGTTGTCTGCACGACAAAGTGTTAAAGGTAATTAATTTCAGAGTTCCTAGAGTCAGCATGCCAACAACAAAACTGTTATACCTAAAGAACATCAGATGTGACAGTTTCTCTTACCACTTGCTGATGTTGGTCTGCGCATGCTCAGTATGACAGGAGGAGGTGGAGGGGCAGACAAGCGCAGAGACGGCAACAGTTTCTTCAGACTTGCCAGCTTAGAACTAATATCACTACTGTCACGGTGTTCCTCCCTCACACAGAGACGAGGGTCTGGAAACACATTTTTAGGACATTAGTATTAGAATCTCATGGAGTAAGACCCATGATACAAGTATTCAGATCATTTACTTAAACAATGATGTAAAAATAGTCCATTACCATAAAGTTCTTTATTCAAATTAATAAACTAAACATGTTTATTACTGATCCATAGACAGCATTTATTTATATAGCTATATTAGGTGAAGGCAATTTTTAACAGCCTTTTCTACAGTTTGGTAGTTCAATCTCATATTTTATAAGTTCTCATTTTAAATGTGAAAGTAACTGATAACTTTCCTTTTGAAAAAATGTAGTGAAACAGAATTTCCCTCTGAAATGTACTGGAGTGGAAGCAAAAAATACTCAACTAAAGTACATTAATAAAATTGAACATCAGTGCAGTACTTGGATTAATGTAGTCAGGGGTTTTTCCTGGCTGAAAATGAGCTGTGGGTGGGTAACAATGCACAGAAGCACAATTGGTCCACATGTAGTCAGGGAAATTAATGTTACCTGTGTTCCTTTAACTGCATTTTTTTGTCCACTTGCTCAAACAAATACGTACTTTATGCTCCAGTTAATGAAATCCCATTCAAAAATATATATATGTTAACAATATTTTATAAGAATATAAATGATTTTCCTTTGGGGGAAGGACAAAGTCTGTGTTGGTGGTGCCATCAGTTTTTGTATGCAGGAAAAACCTTGCAGTGATGCCCAAATCCTAATGAGACAAGCACACAGTTTCAATGACAAACACACCTTGTGTATCTGCAGAAGGTGACAGGTCCTTCAGTGGAGAGCCGTCAGCCTAAAACATAAGAGACAAAAACAAAATCTTTATCAAAATCTTTAAAATATTTTTAAAGATTTCACTTTTAAGTGCTTTTGAATTTTGTCAAAACTGCTTAATTTACAGCTCAGTTTTAAAGATAAACATTTGAAGCATGATTTAATATTCGATTCAAAGTATTAAAGTAACATGCAATTATGCTCAATAGCGGCCCTAAACAGGCCTAGTATGCTGATTATCAGCTCCATATTTTGATTCTTGGACTCCACTAAAATAGCTTTGCATGATCCAGAGTTCACATATTCCTTATTTATCTCCTACTGTCCCTTTATGCATCCCCTCAGTTCATTCACTCTGAAACAAGCTGTTTAAGTGTTTCCCTCTTTAAGGCCACTCTTCAAGCCAACTTCTTTGCTTGGCTGATGCTTGCAAACAGAAGGTTTGAGCAGCAGGTGGGGCTACTGTGCTCACAGCCAGCGTTGTTCGCCTGAGATGTCCATATTAAAAGGCGTTATATAGTTTCTGCGTAGACTAGGTTGTATTTGACTGCCAGTTTTTTGTGACCCCACAGACTTATGTGTGGGGACACTACACTACAATCCACTAACACTGCACACGTCTTTGAGAGAAACTACAAGCAGACTTCAGATACTACAGCTCTCTGCGTCCATGTCTGCAACCAAGTGTAATCCTTGCATAAGGGTATCTGCTTTGGTTCATAGGGATGACTTGCACTGAAGTCATTATATGAATCTATGGCCATGTTAAATATAAGCATCCACCACTGTAAAAATAAAGGCTATAAAACTAAAAACTAAAAAAATCACAATACATCCACTTCAAACTTCCCTTCATTTCCCATGAGTCAGTGCGGTCAGTAACCAAAAGTATATATAAATTAAAATGAAGCAATAACAAAGGTTTGTGTAGTGCTTACAAATACTACTTTTCACTTGTAAGAGGAAAAAGAATACGATATTATTTCTTTATTTAAAAACTATGTATTGTTGCAAGATAAAGTTTGTGTACTTGTTGGAATGACCAGGGTTTCAGAATTGATTTCTCAAAACGTGGCCTGATCTTCATCCAAGTAAAAATTATAGACGAACACAATCTGACTAATAACTCATAAACAGTTGTATTTTCCATGTCTTTATTTCAGACATGTAGTAATTATTCACAGCCCAGGCTGGAAGAAGGGAACTCTTGAATTTGGTAACTCGTAAAGCCTCCTATAGCTGCAGCAACCTCCATCAGCTGTTTCCTGTAGCTTCTTATGAGACTTGCACAATAATGAGGACGTTGGGACCCTTCCTACATACAAAACTGTTTCAACTCATCAATATTTCTGAGAAGTCTTGATTTAACAACGCTCTTTAGGTCATGCCCCAGCATCTCAATAAGATGAAGGTACTCTGGCTTGACCATTCGATAACAGTTTCTTTTTATTGGTTTATTTGTGTGCTTTGGGTCATTTTCTTGTTGCATCAGCTAATCTCTGTTAACTTTCCTGACACAATTTTAAATTAACTGTTTTCCCCCATAATTGCAATATGACCAGCCCCTGAGGTAGCAAAGCAGGCAAAAACCATAATGCTCCCTCCACCATGCTTCACAGTTGGAATATTTGTTTTTCACTTTGGTGTTGGTGTGCTTTGCCTTTTTCTTTCAAATGGAGTTATTTCAAAAGAAGTTCAACAGCTGGTGTTTTGCAATCTTGAGTCAGATTGAAATGTTTATTTGGAGAGAAGTAGTTTTGTTTATAGTGACTTTTCTTTAACACCTTTCCTTTTTCTTATAGTGAACACATAAACACAGACTGACTGACACAGATTGCTGCAGGTGTTTTGCTTTTGGTGTGATCTTGGACAGCCATTCCTATTAAGAGTAGAAACAGAACTAGAAAGTTTGTCTTAATATAGACTGATGAGCATCCATGTTTTTAGAAATGCTTTTGTAGCCTTTCCTGTCTTTGTTTAGTTTTAGTTGAGAAGAGCAGACAGTAAACAGATTTTTATGCCTTTACTTATGGAGGGGTACCTCTACAACACACACTTAATATAATCTCAACTGGAAAGTCTGACTTTAAGTAGCTTTTGAATAAGTTATTAGCACAGTTTCACTTACTTTTTGGCTTTCATACATACTGGGGTTTTGTTGTTTGTTTTTCTAACATTCTGATGTAGATGAAGATGAGATCATTACAACTAATCAGAGTAGAAAGCCTTCTAATTCCAAAGGCCGAACTCTTCTTCTTGCAGCTGAAGACCTGCTTTAATCTTACAAAAGTAATTTTATGGCTCCTGCCCTGCACAAGCTAAAATGGACTGATACGATCTTACCTGAGTGTAGATCGTGTTCCTCACTGACCGCCACTGTTCTAGTGTAATGTAGTTGTCTAAACCAGGACTGCACTGGGTGGGAGACAAGAGGACTTACAGTCAAGGCTCGGTTAATTGCTTTTACTGCAAAATTCAGGAAACCAGCAGCATTTTAAGGTACGGAGAAAAGAGATGCAGAGGAGGGGGACAGAACAGCTATAGACAGAGAAAGAATATAGTAAAAGGGAAACTGAGAGCAAGGGGTGAAGAAAAAAAGCTACAGAGCTAAGAGGATAGATCTGACATCTTTAGAGGCAGCAGACAGGAGACAAAAGGATAGCTGGCTCAGACATGAGAAAGCTCTGACAGCATGTCCCACTTTATCATTTACTTCTCTCCACAGCAGCTAATAACACAGCAGGCTGGAGTTTCACGGATATTATCGGTCATACAGTGTGTCTCAACAGACATAATGGTACATGTGAATTCAGGTATTGTAACCATTACCAAACATGAAGGATGTGGTGTTTTTGCTACATTGAACCATCGACTCTTGAGGAATGAAAATAAAGAAAACTCATTTGTGTTTCACGCAGCGGGATTCTCCTCTCTGAGGATTTCAGTCAGTTTCATCACTACTTATTAACTTTTTCAGTCCCCTTTGCTCCCTCTCACTTTCTGCAGCAAACACGCTGTATAATGAACACACACACTCCTACACAACCTGTCAGAAATCACAAGACATGCTGTTTCCTCTCCTGTTCTGATGATAATTTGCCCACTACAAGGGGGAAGCGCTTTTCACAACCCATCAAAAAATTAATTACACACAATGTGGAAAAGTCTCTTCTGAGAGCATTTGAGGTTTCAGACAAAAGTATGAAATCGAAAACAATGCCAGCTCGAGACAAGTGTGTGACAGACACCCACACCGATTACTGTTTTTCCTATATGGGCGATTCAGTAGATCAGCGGGTGGCACTGTCACCTCACAGTGAGAAGAACCTGGCTTTGGTTCACACACATTTCCACCGGTGTTTGAATCTTCTCACCATGTTTCCTCACCCTGTAGTTTTCAGACCAAAGGCATCCAAAATCATTTGGACCCTAAACTGCCCATATGGAAGAGACCGAGGAAGCATGCTGCGAGTGCAGAAAGGCACCACACTGTAGAACAGAATGAACTGCTGGTTAAAAAAAATAAATAAAATCACATTTTTAAACAAATTAAAGGAAAAAGTTTTGTTCTTAAAGTCCTGTGATGCATTGGTAAGGGTTTATAATGCTAGTGAGCCTCAGTTTGAATCACAGAACAGAATATTTTATAGAGAAATTCATTCTTCCTACTTTTCTGCTCCTCTGGCAAACTCTGCTGTTTTTTTTTTTCCTCCACAGTGTTTTCAGCTTCCTAATGATCCTTTAAAACATTGACTATACTGTAAATCACAATTACAAAAGCAGCCACCCAAGTGAGTTATTAGTTCCAAAGCAAGTAGTGGTGTCTATGTGAAAAGGCCAGATAATTGCTGCTTGAAGTACTGCTGCATCAGTTGCAAACACTGCAGAATTATGTAATACTGTGAAGCAGAGGGCAAACAGAGGAAAACCACAGACTTATTAAAATAAATTTAAGTCAACATCTCTGGTGATATTAATAAAAAAGCACTGCAAACTTCACCAAGTTACTATTTAAAGGCAAATTTTGGTAGGTATTGATGCTTCATTTATACCCAACTTCCACTGCAAGTTCAACCTAACCCTTTAAACAGTTTTCTTTTACTTTTAATGAACAACAGCATTTCTGACATGAAGGGGAAAATATAGTAAATGTATAAGTGGAGTATCTAGTCTACACACAGTATATGGTAGATGGATTTAAATACAATAGTTTAACTTTTTCTGTATGTTGCAAACTGCAGATGTTACATGTATATCACAGCATTAACAGCTGTAGTTTTATTTGTCCTTTAAATTAAGAAACATATAATAGAAGATTATAGAATACAAAGATTTTAATTATTAAACCAGTGTTTGTCAGCCTTTGTGGGATGTGTTTTAGGCTCATTCCCTCCACTAAGGTGGTTGATTTGCCTGTTTATTTGGATTGCTTTAATTTACTGACAGATCTGATTAACCTTTGAGCTGATGTGGATCCAGGAAATTTTTGGAGAATTCCTTTAACTTTGAGAGATAAAAAAAACCCAAATCAAACTGAAATAAGAAAAAATAATGCAAATTTTAAACTAAGTTTGAAAGGACAGAAGATGTCATTGAAGTCATAAGGAAATTCATATGATGTAATTCTCAGATATGATGACATTAAAATGTCTCTTTGAAAGCAGAAAGCATGCTGATGAGTGATATTTGTTTTCCTGCTTTGTTCTTGTGCTTTGCAAAATGTTTTATTTAGTAACTTATGGCCAATAGACATTATTCTGCATAATAATTAAATATACCTCTGATCATTTAAATGCATATTGATAATAATGCTTCTGTACTTTCACACAAATAAGGATTTGAATGCAGCATTTTTCCTTTTAATCAGGTACTTTCACACTGTTAGACTGGGAATGGTTTCTTTTCTACCATTTTTTTTTTAAAGATAGCAGGTCCCCAGTTAAAGCAGACCTCTCAAAGCTTTTTGGTTATTTACTTTGAGAGAGTAGAAAAAGACATTTGGGACTGGCTCTAGGATCTTCTAGCAGTGTCTCACTGAGGTATCTCAACTCTAATAGAGCTAAATATTTTTGACAACAGGTCCCAGCTTCTCAGCAACATCACTTGTTCTCATCTTGCTGCCTTTCCTATTCCCATAACTTGTAAGCCACAGCTCTAATAAGGAGCACATTCTTGCCTATTAACACAGGGGAGAGTTGCATAAGATCTCTTTTGATAGCATAAGAATAAAAAAACACCATAGTGGGCTTAATAAGTGCATTAGAGGGAGCAAAGTCAAGCATGATTAGCAAGTGTGATTAACTTAATGATTGGAAATTATTAAGTTTTTATTTTGTTTCATTTCTTTATGGAAACAAAATGTTAGAGAATGAGCTAGTGAAACAGTGTGACCCTTCCAGTACCTGCTTTTCTGCAACAAACAAGCCTCCAGGGACCAGCAGGGGTCTGGGTGTGGACGTCCCCTCACTGTCCACAGAGGGCGCCCTCTCACTGCCCCAGGAGTGTGAGCGCTGCATCATGGCCTGACACTGAGCCTTCAGTCCTCTTTGTCTCTGACCACCACCTCCATCTCCACTGCTCCTACTGTCCTTGCTGAGCTCAGGCGGGGCTCCGTGGGATGATGGTTCCTTGAGGGGTTGGGCCTGGAGCAGACTCCTGGGGGTATCATACCACAGTCTAAGCAGACTGGGAATCTGGTACTCTTCACTGTGCCTATGAGATGCATGAGATACAGATCTGGAGGCACAGGTGCAGGAAGAGGAGGTGGTGCCTGCAGAACTGTACTCTGGGGTAAGCATGGGTTGAAAAGGAGAAGAAGGAGGAGTTAGGGGAGAAGCAGATGGAAGTGAGGAAGGAAAAGAAGGAGCAGCAGGAAGGCTGGCCACAGAGCCAAATTCCTCCCCTGCTCCCTGGCTGGCCATGTCCAGACTCCCCGTACATGAGGAATAGCTCCCTGAGTAAGAAGAGTGACTGCCTGTTGTTATTCCAATCCCACTGTCTAATGAACTCTGCCGTCCGCTGTCATGGAGACCACGAGGATGGAGGTGGGCGGAGGAGGGACGACTCCTGGAGCCTCCCATAACAGCAGCATAAAGCTGGTCATCTGAACTGGTCAGTGCCTTCAACGTGGAAGAGCTTGATGTTGTCTCATTGGAGAGGTGCAGTCTGCCTAATGGCTCCACCCAAAATGGAAGTCTGCTTCCATAGCTCGTATCTGATTGACTGGAGGAAGAGCTGGAAATGCTGCTGTGGTCGTCTCCAGCAACAGATGTACTGCAGCTGTAAGTGGATGCTGAAGAGGCAGAGAAAGTTAATAGACTGTGATAAGTGAGACACACATACTGAAATAAATCAATCTGTAAGCACCAAACACGAAGTTAAACTGCTGATAGTGAGGTTTAATCAATAATATATAAATCATGCCTTTAACTTGGCACTGTGGACAAATTATTACAACTCTGAAGTCAATCAGCTGTTCCTTTACTACAGTACAGGTCATTTACAGGTGCTGCTAAACAGTGAGGACAGAAAGAAGCAATATTTATTGCACAAACTGTCTCTGAGCTTTGGAGTTAGAAAGAATGAATCATCAGTTCTGACTACAGTGAGCTTCACATTTGTGACTAATATACACACATAATTATGAAAAAAAAAATCCCAGAATGGCAGCATGAATATAGAACAGTGATTAAACGTCTCTGTGGACAGGTCACCAGTCCAAGTGTACAAGGAGCAATGATGAGAAAAAGATTCATAATTCATAGAAACATCTGAAGGTCCCCAGACGATGCATTTTATCCTTATGAAACATTACACAAAGAGTTATGTGTTGGTTGCAAGTCTAAGCTGAGGTGAAGTTTATAAAATACTGTACCTGTGCTGCTCGCTAAGCTGCACTGAGACAACATGCTCAGTCTTTTTTCCAGCACTGATGCCTCAAGATTGATTCGTTCCTCTGCTGAAGCTGGATCAGCACTGGGATCTGCTGTGGGTACAAACAGCACACAGAGACATGCACAAACACAAACATCACAATAGTATACTGCAAGAGTCTTAAGATCTTTCCATCCCTTAGCTATATTAACACACTACTGTACCATTATCCATTAATATACATATGTTATATATACAAAACAGCAAACATCCACCCATCCATTTTCTTCTGCATACCCAATTCAGGGTCACGGGGGAGCTGTAGTCTTTCCCAGCTGTCATAAATGGTAAATGGACTGATTCTTATATAGCGCTTTTCTACTCTACCGGAGCACTCAAAGCGCTTTATACAACATGCCTCATTCACCCATTCACACCCAATCATACAAGCACTTTTTTCTGTACTTCAGTACTCTAACTAACATTCACACAGATTCATACTCCGATGGATGCATCGGAAAGCAACTTGGGGTTAGTTTCTTGCCCAAGGGCATATTTGGCATGCAGACTGGAGCAGCCAGGGATCGAACCACCAACCTTGGGATTAGCAGATGACCTGCTCTACTTCCTGAGCTACAGCCACCCCTAAGATAGTCATAATGTATTGTTAATGCATTTTGGTTATTAATAATTGTTAATTATAACACATAGTTGACTTGATAATAGTTATTTTTTCTGTATTTTGACTAGTAATGTATTATTTATACATAATTTAAATATAATTACTAGTAAATGTATAGTGACATAACATCATAATGTAGGTTTTAGTAACACCCACCCCTTTTTATTTCATTTTACCTCATTTTTGTTTTTAATTTTATTACACATACACCATTTTTAATAAATGCTGACTTACACAGCATTAAGATTTGTACTGACCCACACCCAATCATATGTACACTTATTTAAATGTCCAGCATGTTCTTCAGTAGGAGATCTTTACAAGTTTTTCCCTGTCCTAGGCTGTGAAAATACAAACCCAGTTCCAAAAAAGTTGGGATGCTGTGTAAAATTTAAATAAAACCAGAATGCAATTATTTGCAAATTTCATTAACATAGAAAACTGAGACATTTAAAAAAAAAAACAACACAAGGTCATTGACATTTAACTTTTTTAGGCAAAAGAATTAAATATTTCATTGTGTCAGAATATATGAATATATTTCAGATATTGTTGTGATCTTAATGCAAAATGTAAAAAATCAAGACTAAAGTTTTAAGACATCTGCTGTATTTATCTGACTGCTCTTTAAGATGTGTGTGTGTGTGTGTGTGTGTGTGTGTGTGTGTGTGTGTTTGTGTGTGTGTGTCTGTCTAACTCTTACAACTGCTTGTAAATTTAACATCTCCCAGGGGACGTTATAGGTGCCTTCGACTCTGTTAGAACACTAATTTTGTGTAAGACGTTGCTAATTACACACCTAATTTCTGCTGTATACATATATGTCTATTTATACATACTGTAGAGGCGAGTGTTAGAGGGTTGGCATGGCTTCCGAGGTGTTTGTGTGTGTGTGTGCCAGTGTGTGCACATTGCAGTGGGCCAGTGAGTGCTTGTATAGGTGTCAACAACCTAACACCTGGAACTCTGCTCCCTGGACTCCAGCAGCTAATGCTAATATGTAGATGCCAAGTTTCTTCACTACGCTATGTGAGGTGTCAGCTAACATTTGCTAACGTAGCTAGTTGACTAATTATAGCCAGTTCTCAGCACTGAATGTTGTGGGGTTACAGTGGGCCCCAGAGCAGACTGACGCAGGCTGGTTAATGCTAGAATAAAAGTTACAGGGAACTTTCATTTATTTTCAACCTGGAATCCATTTTTCCCCATTTCTGTCAAACTGATTGACCCAGACATTCACCACATAAACATTCTCACAAATCACCGGTACTTGTCCTTGTTTTATTTCATCTAGTCCTAGTTTGGCTATACATGCTTTACTGTAGTACCAGTATTTGCACTTACAAAGTTACAGATGCACTGTAAACAAAAAATTAAATATGTAGCTAGTTTACAGTTATATTATATTTCCATATATTCTTGGATGCTAACAATTTTTGCTTTTTGAACTATTCAAAAGACATATTCAGGTTACAGTTGTACAATAAATGTGGTCTTAAAGTGCAGGATTTTCAGCTTTAGCTGAACAGAATTGCATTAATTATATTCGTGATTCATTTTCAAATTTGTGTCCGAAAATGTATAGACCTACATAAACACTGTATTTAAAGGTACCCTCTGGAGCTACTGAACACTAGTAGTGCTATGGAGCAATGTTTTTATCACTAGATCCCCTGTTTTGTTCGTTTATCTTATGCATGTGTACAAGAACTTCTATTATTCCTATGATATGGCTATGATTTCACATTATTCAGTTGATCTACAGAGGCAATACACCAAGAAATGCACCAACAAAAGGGAAGGGAAGACAAAGATTGTAACTTTAGAAATGTTTTATGAGGAAAAGCATAGATTCGGTATGTTTTCTAGACATGAAGGATGCACATGTTTTGGTTAATGCAAGTGGAAACGTGTCCCAGTAAGGCAGAGAAGCCCTCACTGTTAAAGAAGACCAAGTCTTAGGACTGACTTTTGCCCTCAGCGGTATAAAACTTCAGTACAGAGCTGTACTTACTGACAAGTGAGATATAAATAATTCTTCAGAGACTTCCTAATCAGTATGATGGATGATTGGGGAAAAAATGGGTCCAGGTCAAAAAAGACAGATACTATTTTAGGTTTGAATGCAGAAAAAGTGTAGTAAGACACTAGTGGTAACTAATGTGCAATGCTGGCTTAATGTTCATCTCACTACAAACTGTAAAAATTATATGTTCATGCTCTGGAAATGTTTATTCAAACTTCATACCAATAAATCCCCACTGAACTGAACTAATGTGAATCAATGAAATGGAAAAGTGAAGGTCTCCTTTGACAGTTCAATAATAAAACATTCAGGCTTAATAAAACTGTATTCATCTTTAATTTAATTTGAAAACACAAAGTGAGACATAAACGTATATTCTGTATGTGAGATGCTTGGTACTGTATGTGTTCTGTACAACTTTTCTCTTTCCAACTCTCTATACAGCTCTTAAAGCAAATTCCTGTGGAATTAGCACTATATTACAATAGCACACAAGTTACACACAAAGGCATGACTCCCTTAATCTACAGTATGACCCTTGGGGCATAAAGCATGTGGTGTTTCTGTTAGTACAGCACCTGACACAAATGCTAAACATGTGCACTAAACAGGCAGTAAACCTTTTAATGGAAGTCACAAAGTCACACACCAAAGGGAATGATTGTTTTAGTTCAAAACAATGACTCGCTTTCCCAAAAAGGTGCCATTATATCCTGGGTAAATTAAATTCTGCATTAATGGTATATACAGTACTTTTGCCTCTGTACACCACCACAGTGGAGTTCAAATCAAATAATCAATATGTGATTGAAGTGCAGACTTTCAGCTTTAATTCAAAGGCTTTTCCAAACATTTTGCATTAACTGTTTAGGAATTACCTCCATGTTTACACAGCCAGTCCTTTTCAGAGGCTTTCATTTAACTGACAAACTAACATAACGTTAAGTATAAGGATAGTTTTTTAATATTTGGATGAAAATCATTTGCAATCAGTGACTATCTGAAGTAGAATCCATGGACATCAGCAAATACTGCATTTCCTCCCTCAAATGCTCTACCAGATCTTTACTGCAGCCACCTTCAGGTGCTGCTTGATTGTGGGTCTCTGCATTCTGATTTGTATTTAATAACTGAAAACATACTTTGTTGGGTTGAGATCAGGTGACTGATGTGGTAATTGAAGAATATCCAATTTCTTTGCCTTGAGAAACTCTTGGGTTGCTTTTTCAGAATGCTTTGGGTCATTATCCATTTGTACTGTGAATTTGTGCTGTCCAATTGGTTTTGCAGCATTTGGCTGATAAAAATGACTGTAATTCCTAAACAGTACTGCAACTTTTTTGTAAAACAAAAGGTGAGGTGGTGTACAGAGACAAAACTACAAAAATTGAGTCTTTGTCCAACAAATGAGGGACCTAACTGTACTTGGCTCCAGTGAACAACCTCTAAGGGATGAAATCTGAAGCCAATGAGGGAGTGCCAAAAGTTGCAGGTGCTGAAATGGCACCTGGAAGCCAGCTAAGAGTCAATCCCCAAGATCCATAAAGTAAAAAGCCCAACTTTAGAGCAGAAACAAATACATTTGCAGCCCGTTACAAAAACAGTTTTAGTCTCTATAGCTAAACTCCCACCCTCATTTCAGTCACTGGGTGATATCACCAGGGCTTGTCCATCTTTTACCTACATTCTATAACTTGCACACATTTGTAAACATATTTTAGACAAATTTCAATTGATTCTGTTTGCAGTTTCTGTGTGTTTACCTGGCAGGTTAGGTCGTAGGCCATGCGGGGCCCTGGTGGGGTTGATGCCCCTGACAATGCAGTCAAACAGGAAACTGATCTGCTCTCCTTCTGAACAAGACAAGAAGAAAACACCAGCCCCTAGACAATGGAAGGGGAGACAGAGTATATATATGATGGGTCACTTAAAAGAGATAATGAGGAGGGAAAAAAACTGTATTATTCTTGAAATAGTAGCATAAAAAGCAATATAATAAACAATACAACAGACAGCAGGAGTGAGAGAGTGCTGTAGTAAATTGTTGAAATATTGAGTGAAAAATTTTTTAAGCAAGGCCAAATAATATTCACTGTGGTTCAGAAGCCTGCTGTAAAGGCAAAGCTGCTCTTTGATACAGAAAAAAACTCTTTTTTCTAAAGGTTACATAAAATGTCTATCAATTCAAGCTCCCACTTTCCTATCAAGCCCACACAGAGGTGGGTGTCAGTGAAAACACAAGGCAAGCAAAAAAAAAAAAAATCATGAAACATCAAAACCTCACACTACAGAGATTTTTAAAAGACAGCCACAAAGTAAGGCATTACTCAGGGTTTTGGTTAAGAAAGAAAATAAACTTATGGAACTGAGTTTGCTGCTAATATGAAAGCAGCTCAGAATCTAGAACAGGAAACTGTTCACAAAATTTATTGGCATGATAACATCAATCAGTCCTAAATAATGCCACTCAGTCTTTTAAATGTATTTTCAATAAACCAATTTTTTTTAAAGTAGTAATTTTCTGTTCATACAATAATTTTAAATAAAAATCCAAATGTCATAAAAATAATTTTGCCTATTAAATCCTCCTTTAATAAATAAGCAACAGAGTGCTATTGCAATATGCTTTCAGAGCACCATGTGGGTCTTCAAGCTGAATAATTGAAAAGAGTTTCTCATTTATTTCATCACTGAACACTAAATGTAATGGAAATACATTAGCTGAATTATGTGTTGTGTTTTTCTGGAGTCTGTGAAACAGCTTTATAGCAACACACTGGCTCAGTCGGTCCTACCACAAGAAGTATGGAAGTACAACAAAATACTCATAAAAATACCTATTTTGACACAAACCAAAAAAAAAAACAACTTTAAGCAAGAAATTGTGGCTACCTGCAGTGACTTCTTTCACATTACACACAATCAGTTCTTAATATTTTTAAAAAAAAATTGATTTAAGACAGAAATGGTATGATTTTTCAGTGTGTGTGTATGTGTGTAAAAACTATGAGAACTATGAATCATACAATAAAAAAATATGGAGCTGGAAATTAGCATAATATTAGGTCCCCTTTAAACAAAGGAGACAAATTCTAGCAATAACAGTAATTGGCATCTGTTGGATTGAAATAAATTCTATTTTCTGTCATTTTCTCTGAGGGTATTGTTGTGATGAGGCCTTTTTGTACCCGTCTCATTTATTTCTCACAGATACACCAAACTCTGCTGCTTATTATAAGTATTGCTGCAGTGGTGCTTTACACTGAAAACAAAAACTTTCCTTATCTGTAAGTTAAAACCATCCATGTGTACATGGGGTTGGTGTTAATCTAAACTGTTCACAGAGGCAATTCACACCTGTATGTATTGATATAAACAGAGGCAAAACTACAACACTTTGAACTCCAGGATCTCATAAATCAAAACCTGTCTTGTCTTAAAAGAAATATTAAAAAAGACTGACCTGCAGTCACAGTGTCCAATCAGTCTGTTTTTAATATCTGCTAGATTTTTGGTTTGTTTTTTTGGTTTGTTTTTGATCCAACACCCATTCTACTGAAGGATGTCTATGGCTTTAACTGTTTCACTTCAAGAGAATTAATTACTTCTAATGACAGGTGGAGAAATCAAGAGACATTTTAACCTCTGTGGATCACTTGACACTTTAATATCACTAGACAAGAGAGTTGCTAAAGTTAGATATACCTTGAAGATGCCCTTTGATCTAGATAATAAGGAATTTGCATAAACTGAAGGATGACATTGGGGAAAAGGTGTGCAATGAACAACACAAAGGAAAAATGCTGTAACACGTGTATTAACATACTGCAAGATGAGGGCGAGTGTGTTATTACCCACTGAGAGGCACTGAAAGATTGCTGACATAGCATGTCAGCTTAAAATTGCTTTTATCTGGATCACAGGGCTTGATGGCCATCCAAACTCTGCAGAGAGCCATTTACATGTCTGCATGTGTGCACTAAAAACATGTCTGTGGATGTGTGAGTTTCTGTGTAACCAGGTCGACATGAACACGTGCGGCCGTGATAAGCCAGAAAATATCCGTCCAGCTAAGACGCGGGCTCTCTTCCAAACATCATCGATTACAGAACACAGTGGCCTCATTATCACATCTAATAGAAGCTGGGGCTCTGATATCACTATACACTGCTACAAAGTGTGTGCATGTGACTCTACAACCAAAGGCACACATCCAACAGGCAACCGTGAAGACCAAAGCTCAAGTTATTACTATTTACTTTGCTGAGCAAGACTGCCTGCTATCCTAAAGGACCGGCTGGTTGGTTGGCTATCAGGGAGTGTGTGTGTTTAGTGCCCGTGACAGTAAAAAGGTTTGTCATTATCATTACAGTGCATGTCTTAAACTCTGAAACCAAAAATCATCCAAGGTGTAGCTGACTTTCAAAATGCAGATGCAGCAGAAAGTACTGCAGCGTTTGACGACAGCGAGACTCATTCTACTGGCTTTCTGTAATAAAAAAAGGCCACAGAACTTTTAGTCTCACTTGGTATAATGATTTCAATCCATTTGCACATCTTTGCACTGATGATGTTATAATAATCTACTGGGGCATTTTTGAAATTTAGAAAGAGGACCACAAAAGATTAGTGATCTGTGAAACAACACCGTGATTTCGCCAATGATGAATAGAGATCACAAGATTGTCCATGATTAAAAGCAGAGTGATAACAATATAATTTCCTCTGCTTACTGAACAGATTTAATGAGACTATTAGCTTGAGCAGAGCTAAATACGTTCATTTTTTATTACTAGCCCTCCCCAAGCAGACAGTGGTAGAGGAATCACACATGCTCCAATACAATTGCAGCAGAAAATACACTGCTCAAAAAAAATTAAAGGAACACTTTCAAAACACATCAGATCTCAACTGGGAAAAAAGTCATGCTGGATATCTATACTGATATGGACTGGGTAATGTGTTAAGAACAAAAGGATGCCACATTGTTTGATGGAAATGAAAATTATGAACCTACAGAGGGCTGAATTCAAAGACACCCCAAAAATCAAAGTGAAAAAATTATGCAGACTAGTCCATTTTGCTGAAATTTCATTGCAGCAACTCAAAATGGTACTCAGTAGTTTGTATGGCCCCCAAGTGCTTGTATGCATGCCTGACAATGTCGGGGTGTGCTCCTAATGAGACGACGGATGGTGTCCTGGGGGATCTCCTCTCACATGTGGGACCAGGGCATCACTGAGTTCCTGGACAGTCTGAGGTGCAACCTGGCAGCGTTGGATGGACCGAAATGTAATGTCCCAGAGGTGTTTTATTGGATCAGTGGTATCAGTTCCTTCATCATCCAGGAACTGCCTGCATACTCTTGACACATGAGGCTGGGCACTGTCATGCACCAGGAAGAACCCAGGACCCACAGGATTTCATCCCAATCTCCAGATCCTTTCACGTCTGTCACATGTGCTCGGGGTGAACCTGCTCTCATCTGTGAAAAGCACAGGGCATCAGTGGTGAACCTGCCAATTCTGGTATTCTGTGGCCAATCGGGCTCTACGATGCCGGCCAGTGAGCACAGGGCCCACTAGAGGACGTTGGGCCCTCAGGCCACCCTCATGAAGTTTGCTTCTGATTGTTTGGTCAGAGACATTCACACCGGTGACCTACTGGAGGTCATTTTGTAGCTCTGGCAGTGCTCATCCTGTTCCTCCTTAAACAAAGGAGCAGATACCAGTCCTGCTGATGGGTTAAGGACCTTCTACGGCCCTGTCCAGCTCTCCTAGAGTAACTGCCTGTCTCCTGGAATCTCCTCCATGCTCTTGAGACTGTGCTGGGAGACACAGCAAAACCTCTGGCAATGGCACATATTGATGTGCCATCCTGGAGGAGTTGGACTACCTGTGCAACCTCTGTAGGGTCCAGGTATCTGCTCATGCTACCAGTAGTGACACTGACCCCAGCCAAACACAAAAGTAGTGAAAAATCAGTCAGAAAAAATGAGGAGGGAAAAAATGTCAGTGTCCTCCACCTGTAAAACCATTCCTGTTTTGGGGGTTGTCTCATTGTTGCACCTCTAGTGCAACTGTTGTTAATTTCACTAACACCAAAGCTGCTGAAACTGATTAACAACCCCTTCTGCTACTTAACTGACCTGATCAATATTGCAGACGTTTAACTTGATGACTATATGACTTGACTTGATGCTATACTCTGATTAAAAATTGTTCCTTTAATTTTTTTTAGCAATGTATAAGTAGCCTAATATTACTGGACACATCCTAGTACCACAGACATTATAAGAGTGATACATGTCACTTAAAGAATCCTGAATAGAAATATATATGACTATTCCCTAACATCAAAGATTTCAGTTAACCAGCTCTTGCCCACAACCAAACCTTTTGCTTGGATTTAGTGGGATGATCCAGATATGCTGATAATGTTGGTATTCTTGAAAGAAACTGTAATGTTGTGTATTTTTATACATGCACTCATAATGGTCCATCCATCCACTTATGCTATCCAATTCAAGGTGGTGGGTACACCACAGTCAACAGGTCAGCAGCATGTAACACAGAGACAGACAACCATTCACGACCACATTCATACCTATGGCCAATTTAGAATTACCAGTTAACCTAACATGCATGTCTTTGTACTGTGGGAGGAAACTGGAGTACCTGGAGAGAACCCACACAGACACAAGGAGAATATGAAACCACTGTACCACTCTTCCACCATTAACATTAAACTGTGGCTCTCTTGGCTTATTTAGTAAGCAACTTCAAATTAATTTGCCAAATTATGCCCTGGAAGCACTACCAAAATGGTTGACAAATGGCGAGACTTGCTTCTAGAAATACTTTACTCTTTCTCTACTAAGTATATTTTGCCATTTTGTGAATAGACTTAGGTCAGAAAATGTATAAACAGGTGAACTCCTACTCTGTGACTTCCAATTTCATGGGAGCATTTACTAGAGAGTCTACGAAGAACGAGGCATTATATGGCCCAAAAATATAATGTTCATGGGGTAAAAAATGTCAGTTTTCATTATGGTATCCATAGATTAGCTCTGGTAAGGTGTTTGCTAGGATTTTAGAGGTAGATATGAACTGCTGAAAGCCTGCACTCCACAAAACTACTGCTTAATGTGGACGTGTCACATGTACTCACCAACTGCAAATAAACATGTGAAAATGTAAACTAACACTCTGCTTTACCTTGCACTCATGCAAGGAATGTCACTTGCCCACTTGACTCTCACATCTTTCTGCTTCTGTCGTGCAATGCCAAGAGATCCTCTTCCTACTGCCCCTGTGTCTGCTGGGTAATATGCAGATCAGATGAAAGGGAAGACTGTGATTGGACATGTAGCCACCAGGCACTTTGTGACTGGCTGAGTGTACACTACAGGGGCGAGACTGGTATTTATAGATGTTGGTCATCAGAACACTGAAACCAGACCTCGTGGTTATTCTTGTACACACACACTGAAAAAGACAGACAATTGCAAAGTGGCATACAGGGACTGTAACAAAATGAAGAATAAAAATGTGTATTTCCAGATACCTGAGTGACAGCAGCTCTTTTCCCTACAATGAAAACTTTAAATAAGTTCCCATTAATCACCTTTCTTGTCCTCCATGTATCTGTGTCCCCCTCTAATTCACACACACATCCCACCCAAAAACATAAAGCTGCCTATCGTTCTTTACATTCATGCCCACATGAGCTGGACATTCAGAGAATATCTAAACCCTGGCAACAACACAGGGCAGGTGTGCAGTGTGGAGTGTTCATACTTAGAAAGTGGATACAGTTACTTTATAAACACCTACAATAAATCACGTTTTTGTAATGGTGTGTTAGTGTTAGTGTGACAGCTCTATTAACCCGTGAGCACTGAAGCAAACTTTAAAAGAGGAATTGCTTTCAGTGATTGTATACTCTATCTACAGTTTCTGGACCAAAGAATTAACTAAAGAACGGTTGGTTCGATTTTAAAGTTAAGCTTCAAGTATTGTTACACCCAACATCTGCCTTGGTGGCTGAATGCGTTCTCGCGAATGGAGACTTATTCTGTTTTGTCCTTCAACGTGCAATTTCCACTTCAGTTAGTGAGTTCCTGCCTTTCCCTGAATATACTAGGGTAGTCTCTAGAGGACAAGCACAATCAGTGATTAAACAGATGCAGTGTTCTCTGTGGTCATTCAACCCCACAACATTCATGACTTTAAATTTGACTTTAAAACTTAACCCTGTAACACCAAGTGTATCACATTTGATAGATGAGTTTTTGAGACCTCTACATCATCAGTGTCATTTGTTAATATTTTTTGTTTAAAATTAACAAACTGTAAGCAATAAATTGCACAAAAATGCTGGATGTAGCAAAAATTATACAAATTACAAACTGATATTTAATTTCCTTTTTTTTCTTCTCAGAAGGGTCAATAAACATTCCAGTTTAAAAAAAAAATAGAACTTTCTGCCAATTATTTCATGGTTCAGGCTTTACAGGGTTAATAAATGGACTGTGTTTGTGATTGCTAGACAACAATGTCACCAATTGGTTTATTTAGTTGCTCTTTTGGAGCTTGAATAATATAATGTGATATGAATGAAAGCAACAAGCACAACAGCAACTGTATGGACCTAACAGTGAAACTGTTTTCTCAACTACAGTTTCCAAAATTAACTTTCCAGCTAATAAGTCAAGAATGAGGAAAAAGAAGGAGAACATCTACAATTTCATGACAAAAGGGGAAACTTCATCTGCTGAGGAAGGTCATGTAACATGATCAAAAGCTCCAGAACACTTTATAAATGTGGGCCTGTTTTGTCAACTTACAAGCCCTTTCATGTCTTGGTGTCTCCAATGTCAGATTTCTTCCTGACTGAACATATAAAGGTTTTTGATTCTGAGGGACTGACATTACATTGAAGTTCTATAGTCTCTGATCTTACATCATCTCGCCTCACCCAGTAAAACATAAATAATAACATCAAAAGATGTGATGTAGCAGACACTATGAGTGATGATTTTTCACTTGGTAATGTCAGAGTGCTTCATTTCTGGCTGCAGCCTGTATTGCTAAATAAATGAAACCTTCTCAGTCCACCAGATACTTACAGTATCCACACCGAGTCCCACCCTCGAACACAAAGCCATTTGGCACAGCACCATAGCGACGTAATGCTGACAACTTCCAGTGGCCAATAACGACGGGAGGGAGGCCTCTGGTGAGGACCAGCAGGTTGTTGCAAAGGTGGAGGGATGCAGGACCGCTTTCCAGTTTGGTACCTGGTTCGACATTGACACTAAACCTGTGGACTGACAGAGAAAAAGAGAGAAAGAAAGACAGAGACATTTAAACAGAGTGAGAAGTGTTTCATCCCCATGAAATCATAATAGCTTCAAATCACTTAGACTACAGACAACTGAAGTGTCATTGATCGTAAAGTGCATCAATCACGTAATAAATGAGGGGGAGCATAAAAACACACACGTGCATAAACACATATGCACCACGTAACTTATGACTGTGGCAATAATGATTGAGCAGTTTTTTAAGCTTGGAAGGCTGCAATTTGTCATTGGCCAGTTTGTGCAGATGGCCCCAGTGCAGTGCCAAGGACTGTCTCTCCCTCTCAAAGCCATATACTGCACGGTGCCACATACAGAGTATAAGCATGGGACTGAAAGAGCCAAGTAAATGACAGGAATTATACTTCACAAAGTAAGTGACTAAGCACAAAATACATTTTCTAAAAATCTATAAAACACTTTCATAAAAACATTATGTAAAGACATAATAGATCAAGCTCACTTTGTCATCCTGACTGAAGGGCTCCACTTGAGCATGTCTCCATGCAGACTACTTTGAGTGGAGCTAAATACTCCAGTAATGAAATGATGTGAAACTAAAGGGAGCCTTAAAGGTAATGAAAAAAAAAAAACAATGATAATAATAAAATAAAAACTGTAGGCTTTAACAGCAGTGTAAAGTAGATGCAGAGTAAATGAAGGTGAGATGGTTTCTAGAAAACAAAAGTGCTCAGTGTTATGGGGTGATGTTAACCCAAATTATCTTTAGATTATTATTGGCAGGCTTTAGATTTTATTTTAATACTCAGATGGGCCAAAAAAAAAATTACCATTATTAAGCTGGAAGATGTTCTGTGACATTAAGACCCAAAAGGCTGCCATGCAGCCCATCAAGAAACCAGCCATTTGTGGATTTTAAGAGTAGATAGTGGTGGGGCATCAGAATGCTTGTGGATAATATCATTAAGGAACAAGATGGACATTTATAAATATCCTGCAGCTGATATTTTAGGAGGAGGAGGAAGAATTACGTGTTCAGATAAATGTTTAGAAATATAAGCAGTGACAGGACCAGCTGGTGCTGCTCTAAAGAAATCTCAGTTCATCTCACAGCGTGGCTATTCAAACTTAGACTAGAGTTATTTCAATAAGTTATTAATATTCATGGTAGTGAGAAAATTTCTTAATAACACTAGTTAAAGAGAAAAATTGGAAAGGAGCAAAATGTGTCTTCTGAAAGTTCTAAGTGGGACCATTTAGGTCAACTACTAGGTTATAATTGAGAGTTTTAAATAATAGATGAAATACTCGTGTTTAAGGCTGTACGAGCTGTTTGGCTGGAATGGTTGTCCTCTAGAATTCACCCCCAAAAATGTCTTCCACAAACTTTTGCAATATCGTGCAGGTAATTTTCTAAATCTAGAAAATGAGCCATCAATTTTAATATGTTTCCATATAATCTTGCATCAAAGACATATGTACATATGTTACTGTACACATGAACATATGTACAGTATGTTAGGTTAATTGATAATTCTAAATTGGCCGTAGCTGTGAATGTGACAGACGTGATCTGTCCAGGGTGTCGCCTGCTTCTCGCCCTATGACAGCTGGGATAGGCTCCAGACCCCTCCAGCGGGAAAAAATGTTCCAGGCTTTTCATTCTTCACTGAAAACTGAAAATCAGCTTCTAATTTCTCTGATCCCCATAAACAAGTGAATCAAATTGCTTTCCTTTAAATCTGTACAAGTGATAGACAGCACTGCTTTACATTTAAATATTTCTTATAACCAGTAAATTACAATGTACTTACATAAGTTTACACACTGAGGACCACTTTCAGGGTTTACTGTTCACAGTATAAGAAATTCAGTAGATAGCTAACAATAAAATGTTCTAAATTTGGTGGGTAAGACATTTATAAAAAGGAAAAATAGAACAATGAACACTAGAAAATTTATTCTGTTAATCTGGACGTAGTGTTTTCAGTGGGAGAAACGTTTCGTCACTCATCGAAGTGACTTCTTCAGTCTAAGCTGACTGCAGGTCCCCCAACCTTATAAACAGTACATTTGCATAATGCCCGAAACCAGAACCACTGACTAACAATGGGCCGTGAGATGCAACTGATCAATGGTCATGACAATTTGCATATTAATGATCATGAAACTGACCTCACGGCCCATTGTTAGTCAGTGGTGCTAGTTTCTCCCACAACCCCAACATACTATTCACAACTGTTGTAAATAAACCTGACCAGGACAATGGAAATCAAAAGGAAGCTCCTGGTAAGGTCAACAGAGGTCAAGGAAAATACTCTTATGGGCACTGATGTGACAGTAAGTCAATAACTACTAAAGCTACTATTCCCATTTGTGCATTCATCCCTCACATCTTTGAACATTTACTTAAAGAATGTTACACCCACACAAGGCCAAACCACTGACCTTCTCCCAAGCTGTAGCGGATGCGGGCATCCCAGGCCAGCATGGTGTCCCGGCTGTTGAACCCAAGGACCAGCATGTGTGCCAAGCAAAGGATGGAGAGGGTGTAGGACACGCCATCATATCCAAGCCCTGGCTCCAGGCCACAGATCCCCTGAAATAGCAGAGTAAATCAAATGTAGATTTCACATTTTATTGTTGCTATACTCCTACAGAACAGATTTGGTCTACAGTAACTGAAGTCAGAAAGATGAAATTCTGACATCAGGTGTAAGTTTTCTAGCTACTTGGTGGCATGACACCAAAGCACAAAAAGATCTCAAATATCAAAGAGTGAGATTTCTGTTCAGAGAAAGCAGGGCTTGCTTATGTTACAAGAGACTGTGTAACTCTCTGGTTCATTTGGTGTCAGTTTCCTGTGATGAGATCACATTGTTTCTACAAAAGAGTTCATACAGATACTGATGATGTGCACTTTGAAGTTATTTTTATTTTTTATATAGAAGATTAGAGGACAATCAGTGTGCATCATCCCCATTGGGTATAGCAAGTGTCCCTATTCATCTTCGGTTCCCTTTTGACTATTTGAGCAGCTTACTCCAAAACCCACTTTACCCTTATCTATCCACGTGGCATTTACATTATAGTGCATACAAGAGACAGCAGTCTCCTAAAAGCTGTAGCTTAGAAAGGCTTATTTATGTGAAGCAGAACTACTGAAGAGCTGCTACCAGTACAGAGCACCTGCACTTGAAATCAGAGACAGCCAGGCTTTGTTCTGCTGCTTAACTTACCTCCAGTGTTACATTGAGCCTCTCCTTGTGGCCACTGCCCTTCTCCTTCCCTTTCTTCTTCTCCTTATACACCAACAAGGACAGACAGTCTGAACCACACACGGAGAAAAACATTAGAGACTGACAGAGTCAAAAGTAAATTCTGTGTTTAATAGCAGAATAATACAAGTGTCACTTATTGTAAT
Source organism: Heterochromis multidens (assembly GCA_015108495.1). NCBI lineage: Eukaryota > Metazoa > Chordata > Actinopteri > Cichliformes > Cichlidae > Heterochromis > Heterochromis multidens. Next base: position 34,042 of record VUQS01011246.1, read on the forward strand.
CCCTATTGCATGCCTGCTGTCTACTATGGCACAGCTGTCATAACAAACCCTAAAACAATGAACTGATCCACTGGCACAGCTTATAATGAAAGTGAGCCACAAGCTCACACAGGCTTTGACACACACAAACACACTCACAGGGGACAGAGCAGAGCTGCCCATTTTTCCCACCACTCTTGCCATTTTTTTCAAGGACAGAGCAGCAGCGCTCTGGGCCATATGTTTTTGTATGCTCAGAGGCTCCATGTCTGTCTCTACAGCATCTCAAATGAATCTCCGTTTAGATTTCAAGACATACGGCCCCCCCTTCCTGCCAAGCTGCAAAGAAGACAAGGCAGTGTCACAGTTTATGATTTTGACTGGGAGGTTTTCAAATTATTAACCTTAATGCCAAATGGCACTAAAAGTCCCCCTCCAGCATTTAATATCCAGACTCTTAATTTTTATGGGAGCGGTGGGACTCGCTCGTGTTTTCTCTGCCCTATTTCAAATTGATTCTGGTCAGTTACAGTAAATAAATTCCCTCGATCAATTCAGCTGATGTATTGCGCAATATCCGCACGTGTTTACGCGGATATGTTGCTTTATGCGCTCTGTGGCGCACAGCCAAGAGACCAATTGACAAGTTGTTGTCAGTTTGACTGGAGAAAATTCGAAGAGATTAGTGCAGGCTTACACGAATGAATCAACAGATTTTAGTGTCACTGTGAAAATGTGCAAATCTGAGTGGGAATGACAAGAAGTGAACGTAAAAAACAGAAACGGTTTGACACAAACCTGCGACCGGAGAGGGCTTCCGAAGAACGACCCACCGAGTCTTCCACTGTGAAGAAGTTTGTAAAGAAATAATAAATCACAAAAGATATTCCTCTAGTCGGCCTAGAAGCGTGGAAGCACATTTAAAGCGAAAAAATAAGAAGAAAATATGTAGAATTAACCTTTTTTCCATCTCTAAACTTGACTTGTCCCTCCGCGACAACTGTATCCGTCATCTTCTGTCATGGTTTCGAGCAGCTGTGTGTGTGTGTGTGTGTGTGTGTGTGCGTGTGCGTAGGGGCTCACTTTTCAAAATAGCCTTTACAGTCCAGGCCCCGCCGGTAAACTGCACCCTCCTGCCCCATCAGACCACCGAGGCAGTGAGAGACACAGCCTCCTCCGTCGTCGCCCTCTGTCAAGTTAGTACAGTTGTTCCTCTGCATCAAGTATTGTTTACAGTGGAGTTAATCTGATTAAAAGCGCATACTTTGCGCACCTTTCACTTAACTCTGGAAACTCTCCCTCAGTCCGCTGTCAGACAGGGATTCATGTTGTTTTAATACTAATCTGCAGAGCCCGAGCTCTGTCTGTGGAAATCCAGATTAATCCATAAAGCCTTCTGGAAAATAATGCCAATTAAAAGATAATAAATTCGCAAATTGTTTCACATCTGAAAACAATAGCCTAAATAAATGATTATAGGAGATGTTTGGAAGATAAGTGTGGGGGAAAACATTTTGCTGGTTTTACTGGGTTCACTTTTGTCTATGAGCAGCAAGCTCTGTCTGGAATTTAATCTTCTTCCATTGCTCTTGACGTCTGAAGATCAATAGTGCTGTTTGCTCCGTGAACAACGGGTGAATTACATTGCTGGTAGGACCAGTGCCAGAACAATAACTTAAATGTTTTTATCGTTATGCATCCTTATTACCTCCGCCAAGGAGGTTATGTTTTTGGTAGCGTTTGCGTTCGTGCGTGTCTTCATCCTGTCTGTAAACACAATAGCTCGAAAAGTTTTGAATGAATTCTGATAAAACTTTCTAGGGGTGTAGAGTGGGGTCATGTTAACAATCCATTAAAATTTGGCTTACATCCACCAAGGTCTTCAAGGTCAGCTTAATGATTTGTTGGTCGAAAATTGACAAAAAGCCTTATAACTTAAAAACTGATTCCTACAAGTGTGGTGTCCATTGTCGACGTATAGAAAGTACCGTATAAAGCTTTAAAATATCATGTGACCTATGATCTCTCCTTCAGGTCAATAAATTGATCTGAAGGTCAAAGTAATAAAAATACTAAAAACTATAAACTATGTTTCTTACTGCCATTGTTTGTATTGACAACCTAGAGGCATATAGGTTACTTTGGACCTCTGACCTCTTCTTCAAGGTCAAATGAGGTCAAAAAATGTCATAAAATGTCTTTTATCTTTAAAATTTTGCTTAAAATTCTCCTGCCTTTGTTTGTATTGGCAACATTTAGGAAATGATACTGGTATATGGGGATTATAAATATCACATTATAGTTTGCATCCAAACATCATGACACATTCGACCTCTGACCCCATTTTGATATTACACATCTGCCTTTCTTTCAAGTTCACCCCAAAATGCATTATATTTACTGCACAACAAGTTTCTGAAAGTATGTTTAAAAAGAACAAAGAAAACAAAATGAATATATACAAAATACAATACTATTCCCTTAAAAGTAAATACTGCCCAGAGAGTGAGCTGCCTTGGCAGAGGTTTGCTCTCTCAGAGTGCTTCTTGTTATGTTAGGGTTCTCTTTTTTTTTTTTTTTTTTTATTGGCCCC